>CM035848.1:96418515-96711608 GCA_020510985.1 Pholidichthys leucotaenia
TGTCTGTGAAGACAGGAGTCAGCTCTTCCGCACAGTGTCTCAGGGTGGAGGGAGACACGTCGTCTGGATCGGGGGCCTTGCGCGGGTTCAGTCTGGAGAACTGTCTGTGCACGTCCTGCTCACTGATGGCAAGGGCAGGGGGGGGGGGGGGCCGCCTTTGATGAAGTGGGGACCGTGGAGGCAGTGGCGCTGGGGGGAGAGGGGGAGTTGGACATAGCTGATGAGGTGTCAAAACAGGCATAATGTTGGGACAGTCTTTGACAAAGGGCTTTGTCATCCTGACCTTTAGAAGTCTGAGGCCGATAGTTGGTGATTTGCCTCAGTCCTCTCCACACAGAAGCAGAGTCATTAGCAGTGAACTGTTGCTGGAGTCTCTCAGAATACACAGATTTAGCTCTCTTCAACTCTCTGCTAAACCTGTATTTGACCTCCCTGTAGCAGTCCCTGTCTCCACTTTTCAACGCTGCTTCCTTCTCCTTCCTGATCTGTCTGAGCTTAGCTGTAAACCAGGGCTTGTCATTGGAGTAACTCACCCTGGTGCGCGATGGAAGAATGCTGTCCTCACAAAAGTGGATATATGAGTTCACAGTGTCCGTGTACTCATCCAGATCATGCGTGGCTCCTTTAAACATGCCCCAGTCAGTTATTTCCATGCACGTGCGCAGCTTCTCCCCAGCTTCACTGGTCAATTTCCTCGAAGTGCTCACAACAGGTTTTGTGAGCTTCAGTCTCTGTCTGTATGTGGGAATCAGGTGGACCATCACATGATCAGATAGTCCGAGCGCAGCGCGGGAAACAGCGCAATATGCGTCCTTCACTGTAGTGTAACAGTGATCCAGCGTGTTCTTTCCTCTGGTGGGGCATTTAATAAACTGTATCGGGGGAGATCGTGGCTCAGGTTGCTCTGGTTAAAGTCGCCAACCACAATAACCAGAGAGTCCGGAAAAGTCCGTTCCACTTGTTGAATGTGATCCGCGAGCGCGCGCTGAGCCTCACACACGTCCGCGTCGGGCGGGACGTGAACAGCGGCCAGGATGAATGAAGCGAACTCACGTGGGGAATAAAATGGCTTGCAGTTGATGAATAGATATTCCAGAGCGGGAAAACAGTGTTGGGAGATCACAGTTACATCGGCGCACCAGCTGCTGTTGATGTAAAAGCAGACTCCTCCTCCTGTGGTCTTACCGGAGAGCTCTCGGTCTGCACGAAACAGCTGAAATCCCTCGAGGAGGAGCGCGCTGTCCAGAGTCGATTCCTTAAGCCAGGTCTCAGTAAAGCAGAGAGCACACGAGGTGGAGAGGTCCTTAAAACGCATCAGCAGTCTCAATTCATCTACCTTGTTATAGAGAGAATTAACATTGGACAGAAACATCCCAGGCAAAGCTGTGCGCGTGCCTCTCCTGCGAAGCTGCACGAGGGCGCCCGCTCGTCTTCCTCTCTTTCGGCGTCTCACTTTTTGGGCTTAAAAGTGAACCAGATCGGCGGCAGGAGCCAAAAAAACTGGGAGTAGATCCGTGGGAGTAAAAGTCCTGATATTTAGTAGCTCTTCACGGGTGTAAGAGCTGGCAGACACACAATTGACGAACAAAAACATACAAAGAAAAGCGCAGCGAAGCACCATGGCGACCACTGTGGGCGCCATCTTGGATCAAACTGTGTGCACCGATGGGGAGACTGTTGGAAAAATAACCACATTTGGTCAAATTTAAGATAAGATAAGATAAGATAAGATAAGCCTTTATTAGTCCCACAATGGGGAAATTCCAGGATTGCAACAGCACAGGGACAGCAGCACTCAGAGCAATAATTTAGAAGATAAGAAAATAAGAGCAGTGAATATACATATGTACACATAAATATATATATACACAGTGCGGAGCATTGTAGCTAGATGCAATAAACAGCATAACCGTCTACTTAGTTATCCTACATAGTATGAATATGTACCCATACATATTGTCACCCTCCGTAGCGACTGATATTGTCCTAGTTGTATACTGGAGGGGACCATTTGTGCAAGTCTGTTGCGTCTTTTGAATTCAATACTATTAGGTTGTCACGTTTTTTTGCTATCTCTGGGAGCAGCCCTGCTTAGGTTATACAGTCTGACAGCCGTAGGTAGGAAGGACCTGCGAAACCTCTCGGTCGCGCACCTAGGATGATGTAGTCTACTGCTAAATGAGCTCCTCAGTGCGTTCAGTATGTCCTGCATAGGGTGGGACTCGGACTCCAGCAGAGATGACAGTTTAGCCACCATCCTTCTCTCTCCTATCTCCTCCACTGGGTTGAGGCGTTGCCCCAGGACAGAGCTAGCTTTCTTGATCAGTTTGTTCAGTCTCTTCCTATCGGCTGCTGTAATGCCACTGCCCCAGCAGACCACTCCAAAAGTGATGACTGATGCCACCACCGTGTTGTAGAATGTCTTCTGCAGCGTCCCTTGTACACCAAAAGACCTGAGCCTCCTCAGTAGGAACAGTCTGCGCTGTCCCTTCTTGGAGAGTGCGTCGGTATTGTGTGACCAGTGTAGTTTATTGTTCAGATGAACACCCAGGTACTTGTAGGATGTCACCATATCAATGTCTGTTCCCTGGATGTTTACTGGTGCTGTGAGGGGTTGTCCTTGCCTGCGGCAGTCCACCACCAGCTCCTTAGTTTTCCTCGCGTTGATCTGGAGGCAGTTCCGATGGCACCAGTCCACGAAGTCGTGGATAAGTCCTCTGTACTCAGCTTCATCTCCGTTGGAGATGAGGCTGACGATCGCAGAGTCGTCAGAGAACTTCTGTAGATGGTAGAGTGTTGTGTTGTGTGAGAAGTCCGCAATATAAAGGGTGAACAGGAAGGGAGCCAAAATCATTCCCTGGGGGGGGGGGGCGGTGTGCTGCCGATAATCGTGTCGCACACACGATCCCGGGTTCTCACAAACTGTGGCCGGTTAGTGAGGTAGTCCAGGATCCGTGATGACAGGTGCTGGTCCACCCCTGCGCACAGCAGCTTGTCCCTCAGGATCATCGGTTGGATGGTGTTGAAAGCACTGGAGAAGTCAAAGAACATGATCCTCACCGCGTTCCCAGGCTTCTCCAGGTGGGACAGGGAATGGTGAAGGAGGAAGATCACTGCATCCTCCACCCCGATGCCATGCTGGTAGGCGAACTGGAGTGGATCCATCGCTGGTCCCACCAAGGGGCAGAGGTGAGCAAGGAGCAGTCTCTCTTGGGTCTTCATCATGTGAGACATCAGGGCCACTGGTCTGTTGCTGTTCAGGTCTCTGGGGTGGGAAGTCTTTGGTACGGGTACCACACAAGATGTTTTCCACAACTGTGGTACCCTCCTCAGCTTCAGGCTCAGGTTGAAGATGTGCTCCACAATCCCACACAGCTGGTCTGCGCAGGACTTGAGGAGCTTCGCGCTGATGCCGTCCGGTCCCGAAGCCTTCCTCGCCTTGATCTTCCTCAGCTCTGTCCTCACCTGGGTCTTAGTGAGGGTCAAGTTGGGGGGTTGTGTGCTGGGAGTGGGGGGTGTTGGTGGAGTGGGGTGTGGACAGCAGGTCTCAATGACTTTAGAGGCAGCAGTGGTTGGGGTGCAGGCGGGGGGAGGGCGGTTGGTCAAACCTATTAAAAAACAGGTTCAGATTGTTGGCCCACTCCCTGCCCCCTGTGGCCTGGGAGGAGGTGTTCTGGAGCCCAGAGATGGTTTTGAGGTTTCTCCAGACCCCGCCGATGTCGCTCCGTTGCATCTTGTCCTCCATCTTCTTCCTGAAGCTGTCCTTGCCTTCTCTGATCTTCCTCCTCAGCTCCCTCTGTACGGACTTCAGCATCTCCCTGTTCCCCAACCTGAAGAGCCTCTTCTTCTCTCTCAGAAGTGTTTTTATTTCAGGGTTGATCCAGGGTTTGTTGTTCGAGCAACACCGTATGGTCTTGGTGGGTACGGTGTTGTCCACACAGAAGTTGATGTAGTCCGTGATGGTGTGAGTGAGGCCATCGATGTCCTCACCATGTGGATCGCAGAGCTGCTCCCAGGCAGTGATTTCAAAACAGTCCTTTAGCACGTCCATTGCATCCTCAGACCATAACTTCACCGTGCGCATGACCGGAGGTTGTCTGTGTACTAGGGGTTTGTATACCGGCAGGAGATGAACCAAGTTGTGATCCAATCTCCCTAGTGGGGGGAGTGGTGATGAGGTGTTCACCTCCTTAGTGTTTGCATAGAATAAGTCCAGTGTTTTATTATCTCTAGTGTGGCATGTGACATACTGGGTGAATGTGGGCAGAATGGGGGACAGTGAAATATGGTTGAAATCACCTGAGATGAGGAGAAGAGCATCTGGGTGTTCTGTCAGCAGCCTGCCAGTTACTGAGTGAATGGCATCAGGCGTTGTCCCGGTGTTCGCCGTCGGATTTGCATAAATAACAATGCAGATCACGTGTGAGTATTCCCTCGGGAGATAGGTAGGCCGCATGCTAACAGCTAGCAACTCATTGTCTTTTCTGCAGTGTTGTTCTTTAACCGTGATATGTCCCGGTCTGCACCAGCTGTTATTGACATACATTATCACTCCTCCACCCCTTGCCTTCCCACTGTCTGGTGTCCGGTCTGCCGGTATTGCGTGGAAACCCTCCAGTTTGATGTTGGCATCTGTTGCTAGTTCTGTTTGCCACGTCTCAGTAAACAACATCATGCTAATCTCTCTGAAGGCCCTCTGGTAATGAGCCATAGCCGCTAGCTCATCTGTCTTATTGAGTAGCGATCGTACATTCCCCATAATAACGGATGGAAAGACGGGTCTGTACCTTATATTTCTTGCCCGTCGTCTTGCTCCAGCATGACATCCACATCGCTTCTGTCTTATTTCTACCGGTATGTTGAATTCTTGTGTTAGCATCGTGGGTTGATTAAGTGCTAACAGTTGGTCTCTATCGTAATGCCTCCTAAAAGCAGTGGCTCTGTCCGCTGGTTCAGGAGACATTTGGGCGATCCATGTGTCCGTGATGGATAAGGTTTAGGTTCAGGTTCAGGTTACTTTATTTGTACCCGTAGGTAGATTTGTTTTGCAGTCTGGTGACATCCATATTTACAAACCACAATTACATTCAACATAAACACAAACACAGTCACACATGAAGCTGACTATAAACATGATAAAAATACTCAAGGCTTCATCAATCAGGATATAAAGACAAAGAGATGGGAGAAAAACCAGAGATAAGAGAGAAGGGTCATATTAAAAAGTTAAAGACTAGTCAAAGAGGTTAAAAACTCAAAGGTCTAAAACCCAATAAAAGATTTAGAACCCAAATAAAAATCCTACAAAAATAAGTAAATATAAAATGGAGTTAATAAATAGATAACTAAATTATGTGCAATATATTGTTACAACTTGTTCAACTCTTTGACAGCAGCAGGAACAAAGCTGTTTTTGTTGCGCTGGGTTTTACTTTTTGGGACAGCAAACCTCCATCTTGAGGGAAGAAGCTGAAAGTGGCAGTGCAAAGGGTGGGAGTCATCATTTAAAATGGAGGTAGCAATCCTCTGTACCTGTCTGGTGTACAAGGATGTCAGGCTCAGCTGTGACTCATCAAGCAAACGACTGGACCATCTAACTACCCGATCCAAGGATTTCCTCTGTTTCAGTTTTATCTGACCAAACCATGACACTAAAGAAAAGGATAAAACAGATTCAATAAAAGCCCGATAAAACATTGTCATTATGGTTCGGTCAATTTGGAAGTGTGCAAGTTTCCTCAAACAATGCAAATGTTGCTGACCCTTTTTGCACACCCTTTCACAGTTCTCTTCAAAGTTTAAATTACTATCAATAACCGTCCCAAGATATTTGTAGGATTGTACACATTCAGTGGTCTGGCCTTTTAGTACGGTGACTTTGTGCCTGGGAGTTTTCATCCTAAAGTCAATAATCATATCTTTAGTTTTTGTCGTATTCAGCTGCAGATAGGAATCCTCACACCAGTGAACAAAATCATCAACTACTGGGCCGTGGCCACTCTCACCATCCTGGAGGAGACTGACAATAACTGAATCATCAGCATACTTTATAATGTGTCTGTTGTCATGTCTGCTCCGACACATGTTTGTGTACAGGATGAAGATTAGTGGTGACAACACACACCCCTGAGGAGAGCCAGTAGAAGAGCACTTTAGGTCAGACAATGTACCATTGACCCTTACTCTCTGTGTCCTGTTGGTTAAGGAATCCAGAATCCAACCCACCAGATTATTGCTCAAATCAAATTGTTGCAGGAGCCTTTCAACTAAAATATGAAGTTGGATTGTATTAAAGGCGGAGGGAAAGTCCACAAATAAAAGCCCGGTGTGTGTCCCATTAAAATCCAGATGTTTAAAAAGCATGTTAAACAGAGTGACAGTGACATCCTCCACTCCTTTGTGAGGTCTATATGCAAATTGCAAAGGATCCAATGCATGTTCAGTCTGCTTTAGGACCTCAAATCTGACCAGTTTTTCAAAAATTATCATTAAAATTGAAGTCAAAGCAACTGGTCTAAAGTCGTTTACTGTTTTAGGACAGCTGTCAGGTGTCAACGGATCAGAAAGTTTAGCAAGAGAAGCCAGATAGTAAATAGAAATAGGAAGAAACTGATCCGCTGTTGCAAAAAGGCAGCCTACTCGTGTGGCGCCGGAAGTAGAGAGAACCCCGTAGCTCCCTCTGGATTCTCTCATCAGCCACCAAGCACAGAAGAGTCCGCACCTCGTTGTTGGACCATGGTGGTGATTTGTGTGTAGCCATTGATCTCATTGATTATCACAGAAATAATAAAAACTCATGGCCAAATTTACAAATAGTGGCTTTGAATCTTGTAAAGACGTCACTCTTATCCACTGACGTTATGCCCTGACCAATCAGTGGCCTGCAATCTGTTGACATCACATTTTCAGCTTGACTCAGCACGGTTGGAACCTCACTGATGTAGGTCCCAAAAAAATACCTGGTACCAGGTACTACAGTAGATACTAATGGAAAACCCTATGAACTGAGTAGAGTCGAAGTGTGTCGGGCTGAGTAGGTGCTAGAGGAAAAGGACCAATATATTGTAGTTAATAATAGTAACCTTCTTAAATTTGACATGCAAAATCCAATCAAAACTTGTGAATAGCGTTCAATTAAAAGATACTATCATCTTCTAGCTAGTCAGCTTGTCACATAGCTCGTATATACATGCAATCAAGTGCATCCATAACTGGGCACTGTATTACAAGTATTACGACAGCTCCATTCCAGATGAAGCCATTATTGTGGTGTGGTGTGTTCCTTCTGACTCATTAACATAGCTTGTCAGTGTCATTAAGAAAACTTTTTTCTCTGGTACATTTCTTTCTCATATACACACGTGGACAAAATTGTTGGTACCCCTCTGTTAATGAAAGAAAAACCCACAATGGTCACAGAAATAACTTGAATCTGACAAAAGTGGTAATAAATAAAAATTCTATGAAAATTAACCAATGAGTCAATTCTAATTCAACAGAATTATTTTAAAAAACAAACTCATGAAACAGGCCTGGACAAAAATGATGGTACCCCTAGAAAAGATTGAAAATAATGTGACTATAGGGACATGTTCAACCAAGATGTGTCCTCTAATTAACATCACAGGTGTCTACAAACTTGTAATCAGTCAGTCGGCCTATTTAAAGGGTGACAAGTAGTCACTGTGCTGTTTTGTGACATGGTGTGTACCACACTAAACATGGACCAGAGGAAGCAAAGGAGAGAGTTGTCTCAGGAGATTAGAAAGAAAATTATAGACAAGCATGTTAAAGGTAAAGGCTATAAGACCATCTCCAAGCAGCTTGATGTTCCTGTGACTACAGTTGCACATATTATTCAGAAATTTAAGATCCACGGGACTGTAGCCAACCTCCCTGGACGTGGCCGCAGGAGGAGACGGATAATGCCAATGGTAACAAAAGAGCCCAGAACAACCTCTAAACACATTCATGGTGAACTCTAAGGTCAAGGTACATCAGTGTCAGATCGCACCATCAGTCGTTGTTTGAGCCAAAGTGGACTTCATGGGAGATGACCAAGGAGGACACCACTGTTGAAAACAAATCATAAAAAAGCCAGACTGGAATTTGCCAAACTGCATGTTGACAAGCCACAAAGCTTCTGGGAAAATGTACTGTGGACAGACGAGACAAAACTGGAACTTTTTGGCAAGGCACGTCAGCCCTGTGTTTACAGACACAAAAATGAAGCATACCAAGAAAAGAACGCTGTTCCTACTATGAAACATGGACGAGGTTCTGTTATGTTCTGGGGCTGCTTTGCTGCATCTGGCACAGGGTGTCTTGAATCTGTGCAGGGTACAATGAAATCTCAAGACTATCAAGGTATTCTAGAGAGAAATGTGCTGCCCAGTGTCAGACAGCTTGGTTTCAGTCGCACGTCATGGGTCTTGCAACAGGATAATTACCCAAAACACACAGCTAAAAACACCCAAGAATGGCTAAGAGCAAAACATTGGACTATTCTAAAGTGGCCTTCTATGAGCCCTGATCTAAATCCTATTGAACATCTGTGGAATGAGCTGAAACATGCCATCTGGAGAAGGCACCCTTCAAACCTGAGACAACTGGAGCAATTTGCTCATGAGGAATGGGCCAAAATACCTGCTAAGAGGTACAGAAGTCTCATTGACAGTTACAGAAATTGTTTGATTGCAGTGATTGCCTCAAAAGGTTGTGCAACAAAATATTCAGTTAAGGGTACCATCAGTTTTGTCCTGGCCTGTTTCATGAGTTTGTTTTTTAAAATAATTCTGTTGAACCACAATTCAAAAGCATTGTCTGATTTTCATTGGTTAATTTTCATAGAATTTTTATTTATTACCACTTTTGTCAGATTCAAGTTATTTCTGTGACCATTGTGGGTTTTTCTTTCATTAACAGAGGGGTACCAACAATTTTGTCCACTGCTGTACAGTAAATGGCATTAAGAAGCATGTTTGAAACTCTTTACAACCTGCCACATTTATTTTGGATTTGTGACAATTACAGAAATGTATTGGGCAAACTCTAACCCCTTGAACTCTGTGAATTCCGTGGGCGGTCATGTCTCTGCATCTTAGTGCGTCTCAGTGCGCACTGAAAAAAAAAGCTGTATTTCCGGTCTTCCAGTACAGACACAGCCTTGTTACAACCTGAGAAAAAAGCTGTGTAATATATTCATTTTTTGTGGTATTTTTACAAAATTTTGACCTGAGCTTGAAAACACTTGGTTCTACATTTCTGTTGTGTTTTCCAGCCAGTATCTGACAGCTGTATGTTATTTGCAAGCATTTGTATCTAAAAAAACCACCCATGCGAACTTTCTTGTTACTCAGTGGCAGGAGCACTTAGAGAGATTATGACTATTTTGCCAAAAAAAAATTCAGTGTTTTCTTTTAAATGAGACTAACCCCATGAAGATGCTGCAAAGGGTTGAAGAACAGCTGTTGATTTACTTTGGGCATGTTATTTTTAGGCGTTTTTAGGGAAGATGAACAGAGTTCAACAGGTTAATATAGACCAGGGGTCAGCAACCTTTACCACTCAAAGAGCCATTTGGACCTGTTTCCCACAGAAAAGAATACACTGGGAGCCACAAAAACCCTTTTGACACTTAAAATGAAATAACACTGCATATAACTTTTTTTCCCCTTTATGCTATGTATAAACAAACTATAATGTGTTGCATTTATGAAATCAGGGAACTCCTGCAGAGAAAACAAAATTACATTTCTGCATGCAACAAAAACATTTTGAACTCCGAAAAAAAAAGACATTGGGTTGAAGGCTGACATTGGGTTGAAAGGAGAGTGCTATTTCTAGCACTGATGACTCCTGATCCTTCGATAAAAATCTCATAATTCCGCTGAAAACAATACCGAAAGCTCAGAATTCCAACACGAACCAGCGATGTGATTTGGGGTTGGGGAAATTATCTGAAAATTCAGCAGGGGATCTGGGGGATATAGTCCCCCAGCAGGGTCCGGGGCAGAGCCCCGGTGGGGTGGGGGTGGGGGGCAAGGGGGGCAAAGCCCCCCGAAGCTCCTGGGTTTTTATGATTTTTAAGTACCAGAACTGTGCTTAAATGACATAAAACAAACAGCTGAATGCCACTTATTAATGTATAATATTGACTTATGTTCCAAGAAGATACCATTCCTAAAATATTCCAACAAGCATTATCCATGACATGCTTTAACACTTGATCAAATCAAAATCAGTTAATTTTATCTGTTCCATAATAGAAATAAAATTCCAACATACCATTACTTTTTATAATTTCAGCATTCATTTCAGATCACCAGTTTCAATCTCCATTGAGACTTGAGCAGTTCATTTTGCACAATCACTGATGTATCCACAATCACTGATGTAGCCAAGTCTTAGAAATATTCAAAAGTTATGAGTCAATGTCCACTGTGCACTGTCAATTTCAAACTGTTTGGAATCATAAAAGGGGATGGTTAACTTTTATTACCGTTTCCTCCCTCGCGCCAGCCCAGCTCATACAGCCATTGTTCGCCGCCAGTAACAGAGAGTTAATGACTCTTCACCTGGCCATACTGATTACCGGAAGTGGCCATACGCCACTTCCAGTCCTGCCTGAAAGGGCGCAGCTTCACTGCGTTCGTGGACCACAAGCCGGTAACGTACTTAACGTACTTTATCTTCCTGGAAGATAAAATAAAGCGGAATCCGGCAAATTAGCAGAAAATCACATCCCTGAGAACACGCCGCCATGAATTTTTGAAAAAGCATACAACGAGCCATTTGATTGGTCCAATCGTTTGCAACTATCCAATCGCAGGGCTGTCAAGCTACTGCAATACAGCAGTAGCTTGAACACAACACATCCGGGTTATCGCGGGAGACGACTTCCGGGGAAGCGCCGAGCGCTTATGTAATCGTGTTGATTTTTGCTGACGGTGATTAAACTTTAACACGTTTTTTTTTAGATTTTACAAGATCACCATAATCTTCAAATTGAGAATTACATTTTAAAAACTAATGAACTAAAATAAAATACATTTTAATTAAATACTCATTATTTATTTTCCAAAGCCACAGGGAGCCGCAGCAGAGGGATGAAACTAACTAACTAACTAACCTGCACTTATATAGCGCTTTTCTGAAAGAGCCGCATGCGGCTCCGGAGCCGCGGGTTGCCGACCCCTGATATAGACCATACATGCATATTTACCTATGTATAAAAATGGTCCAAAAAAGCACCAGAAACTTCCTGAAAGGTTCATTCCACATGTTTTAGACAAGTGTGGATATCCACCCTCTGTGGCATCATTAGGAACCAGGAGAGAATCTGACTGTCAAACCACCAGCTTTTGTCACACAAGGATTACTTTTAGATATGTTGACCTCATTACTTAAAACTTTGTCCATGAATACTCTCTGTTGTAATGGCACATGACAGAACAATAAAATGTGTTATAGATCCACTGAAATGCTGGCCTACAAAAGACTATCTTTTGAGAACAAAATCTTGACATCTAAATTTGTATAAACTTCTTCCTTTACAGTGTGGAAAAAAGTCATCAAACTTGCATCCTTGTCTACATGCATCACAAGAGTTTTGTGTGATTCATTCCATTAAGTGATCCAACCTGATTAACAAGTTGTAGCATTCCTGGGTGTAGTCTGGTCTAAACAAAATTTAGCACCACTTGCTTGGTGTCATATTTTTATTCTGCTTCATGAAGAAGGATCACAGGAACTGATCAAGACATTTCATAAAAGTATTACTGCAGCTGTTTCTTTCTGCCGTTTGTCCTGTTTATTCAGATGGAAAACATGGGAAAAAATCAATACCATCACCAAAACAACAACGCAAGAAACCATCAAGTTCAGCCTGGCTCTCCACCTAGCTACCAGGAAAGTGTTCAGACTGGCTTTCCACCTAGCTACCAGCAAAATGTTCCTGGCTTTCAGCAAGGATTTCAGCCTGGCTTTCAGCCTGTTATTCAGACTAATGTTCAGCCTGTTATTCAGACCGGTAAGAGATCAGGGATAGTCATCTGTTATTTTAATTTCACAACTTTCTCTTTTACTGCTTTTCTCTTCTTTCTATGAACTTGTCATATTCAGCTAAACTGTCTCTCTCATATGTCTAGTTCAGCAACCTGTTTACCAACAACAGCCTCTGCCAGTTGTGGTGATGAAACATTTGCCAACCAATGTTCCAGGCCAGATGAAGTGTCCTTACTGTAATGTGGATGTTGTGACCAGAATTAATCACAAACCTGGTTGCTATGCCTGGACGTGCTGTGCTGTACTTGGTGTTTTCCTGTGAGTATCATCCCCAACAACACAAGATGTTTTAAGTTTGTATGAACTTCATAACATCTGGCAGTAATTTAGTGGAATCATTAATCCCTTACAAAAAGTGTACTCCAAGTTTGTCTTTTTAAATATATATAAGTTTGTCAGGTATTTTTAACAAGTATACTTCATGTAGTAAGTATACTTCCTGGCGCTGGAAGATGGTGGCCAGTAACAGCAGCTCTTATTAACGTTTTTCCAAACTTTTTGTCTTTATTTAGTGTATTCTGTCTCTAGTGTGCTCTTTGTTATCAAGGCTGAGTAATAAGACTCGAGTAACGACTGGACCAAGTTTTATTTTTTTTCTGCTTGTTTTCCTGCTATTTTTCTTCCTCGTGGCTATGGAGAACAGTGGAATAAAAAGGATTGTTTACACATGCGACCAGGTGTTTGCGCTGAATGGGATACCCGGAGCTAAGCCCCTTATCTTGGATGAGCTCAGGAGGAGTTGCTAGGGGCGAAGAGCCGGAAGAAAGGTTAGAATGAGTAGGAGAAAGTTTAAACCAACCGTACTGGTGTTAATCACGGGTAACGTGAGGTCTCTGGAAAATAAGATGGAAGAGTTCACGGCGCAGAGAGAATACAGGGAGAGCAGCATCATGTGTTTTACAGAGACGTGGCTTTGCTCGCGCCACAACGTCGTGCTACCCAGTTTCAAGACTATCCGGGCGGACAGGGATGTTATAGGGAGCGGTAAAAAGAAGGGAGGAGGGATTACGCTTTTTGTGAGTGAGAAATGGTGTAATCCTGGACACATTTATGTGAGAGAACGTCTCTGCAGCCCAGACATCGAACTGCTTGCCATGAGTATGCAACCTTATTACATGCTGAGAGAGCTCAGGTGCGCCATTGTATTCGCTGTTTACATTCATCCGTCAGCTGATGCAACGGTGGCATATGACGTCATCAGCACCACTGATGCCACTTTATTGGCCCAGCGTCCTGACACTTTCATCGCCATCACAGGATATTTTAACCACGTCTCACTGGACAAAACATTACCAAACTTCCACCAGTTTGTTGACTGTCCCACCAGAGAAAATAAAACACTGGATCTCCTGTATGCCAAAGTCAGAGATGCATACAGTGCTACAGTGCTACCCCCCCCCCCCCCTCCGGGCAGATCTGATCACAACCTGGTTCTGTTATCACCCAAGTACATTCCTCTTGTGCAAAGGCAGCCTGCTCACATATGGACTGTGAGGAGGTGGACACAGGAGGCTGCTGATGCACTACAGGACTGCTTCGAGGACAACGGACTGGGATGTACTTTGTGGGCCACATGGGAAGGATATAGACAACATGACTGACTGCATCACAGAATACATCAGATTCTGTGAAAACACAGCCATGCCAGCACAGATCGTGTGCTGTTTCCCCAACAACAAACCATGGCTCACCAATGACCTGAAAGTGACATAATTACTGGCCCAGGGAACACGCACACAGGCTCAGGTGAGATTCAAAAGCTTTATTCAACAACAAAGGAGTGTATGAGTGCGTGTATGCGGAATGTAGATGGTCTGTGGGTGAACGAGGAGCGTCGAGGGCAGAATGGCACGCCGTGCAGCCAGGCAACCCTATGGGAAGAGCAGAGACAGAGGTATGAGATCACCTTCACCATGTGGGAGGGATATACTGAAAGTTGCTTACTTGCAGGTGGAACGGTGGCTGGCGTTGGCAAAGGATCTCTTGCCTGGGAGACAGCGCCCTGCTGTGCACACGATGAGAAGTGGAGGAGAGGGGAGAGGAGATAGCGAAGACGGGAGGAATCCGCCGCCAGGGAATCCACCTGTGCACAGGGGAGAGACTGGAAGACAGGTGAGTGGAGATACAGCTTACGTGCTGATGCGAGAAACTGCAGGTCGGGAAGGAACGATCCTGCGGAGAGATTGAGAGCATAGATACACAGACGGCTCCAGACTGATGTTCTGGGCCGAGTGGGTTAAATAGCCCGTGACTGACGAGGCGCAGGTGTGCGCGCAGCTGAGGTAGATGACTGGGAGCGGCGAGTTGTGACAGAAAGCACTTCTTAACAAGAAGAAGAGGGCTTTTAGATCTGGAGACAGGGAGAGTGCAGTGTGAACTGAGAGAGATGCTGAGGAGGTAACATCAGAACCAGCCCCCATATGACTGTGACTATAGGCCAGGTGAGGAAACAGCTGGAGAGACTTCACCAGGGGAAGGCTGCGGGCCCTGATGGCATCCCCACCTGGATCCTGAGGACCTGTGCCAACCAGCTAGCTCCGGTACTGAAGCACCTATACAACCTGAGCCTGAGTTTGGAGAGAGTACCGGTGCTGTAGAAGACATCCTGCCTGGTTCCTGTCCCCAAGAAGTCATCTCCATTGGACCTGAATATTGATGAGTTGCCCTCACATCACATGTGATGAAGGTCCTGGAGAGACTTGTTTAGCCCACCCGAGGCCGCAGGTGAAGAAGTGGCTGGACCCTCTGCAATTTGCATATCAGTCCCCATTTAAGAGTTGAAGACGCCATCATCTACCTGCTGCAGCGAGCTCACTTGCACCTGGATGGAGGAGAAGACATTGTGAGAATCACATTCTTTGATTTCTCCAGTGCATTTAACACCATTCAGCCACTGCTGCTGGGTGAGAAGCTGCAGGTGATGAAGATTGACAGCTCTGTGATCTCCATGATTACCAACTACTTGACAGGCAAGCTACAGTTTGTCCAGCTGGGCAGTGCCTTGTTTGATGTGATGGTTAGTGATGGGGAGCTCCACAGGGGACTGTGCTTTCTCCTTTTTTCTTCACCTTATACACTAATGACTTTCATTACAACATCGAGTCATGCCACCTGCAGAAATTCTCTGATGACTCGGCTGTTGTTGGGTGTATAAGAGGAGGAGAGGAGGGGGTGTACAGGGCACTAGTAGACAGATTTGTGGAGTGGACCGAGCAGAATCACTTGAGACTGAACATCAGCAAGACCAGAGAGCTGATGATTGACTTCAGGAAGAAGAGGTACCTTCACAGCCATTGTGGATTAGTGGGGAGGTTGTAGAGGTAGTGGGGGACTACAAATACCTGGGTGATATGATCAGCAGCGGACTGGACTGGAAATCTAACACCGATGCTGTGTACAAGAAGGGGATGAGTAGACTCTACTTTCTGAGGAAGCTGAGATCATTCAGTGTGTGCAACAAGATGTTGGAGCTTTTCTATCAGGCCATTGTTGCCAGTGCCATCTTTTTTGCTGCTGTCTATTGGGGTAGCAGTATTAGAACCAGTGACACCAATAGACTTGACAAGATTATCAAGAAGGCTGGCTCTGTAATTGGTCTCAGGCTAGAGACCTTTGAATTTGTGGTGGAGAAGAGGACACTGAATAAACTGTGATCCATCATAGACAATCCTGATCACCCCCTCCACGACACACTGGACAGTCAGCGGAGCACTTTCTCCAGCAGGTTGCTCCAGCTTCGCTGCCAAACGATTAGGTACAGGAAATCTTTTCTACCACATGCCATTTCACTGTACAATAATTCACTCTAATGTGGAATTTTGGTCATAACAATGCTGCCATACTGCACCTTACAGTATAATTGGTACCTTGTATTTCCTCCTGTGCCTCATAATCCTTCTCTGTTCAGTCGGTACTATCCATTGACTCATAAGGATCATTATCTATTTAACCTTGTAGTAGCCTATGTTGTATATAAAATTATCTAAGCATTTTTACTTTACTTCCCTGGGTAACTTCTTTTCTATTATGCTGTGTGCATTTCTGTTGGTTGGGTTGTCTGTGTCATGCTGCTGTTACACCGTAATTTCCCAGTTTGGTATCTATCTATCTATCTATCTATCTATCTATCTATCTATCTATCTATCTATCTATCTATCTATCTATCTATCTATCTATCTATCTATCTATCTATCTATCTATCTGTCCGTCCGTCCGTCCGTCCATCCGTCCGTCCATCCATCGTCCATCCGCTATCTATATCAGTAGTAGATTACCAGTAAATGTATAGTTTAAATAATTCAAATATACTACTACAAGGGAACTTGTAGATATACTTCTAACCCAGACTTTAGTTCATGAATGTACTTCACTAAACAACTGGCTTATATTTAAAGTGAGAATTCTATTTTTTGAAGTGAGGTTATGAAAAATACTTCTGAGTAGTTACTGAGTCACTGTATCTTCATCAGAATTTATGTATTTATTTATTTATAATCCTTTATTAGGTGGTCTGCTTGCTGTCCATTTATAAAGCCTGTTTTCCACTAGCCCAGCACACCTCGGTACGGCTCGATTCACTTCAGTACGGCTCGGAATGCTTCTGTCTCCATTAGCACGGTATTGTGCTTGTGCTGTGATGGTTTGTGTTAGGAGGTTTTAGAAGCGGGGCGGCGGCAGATTCCCAGCGAGGCGGGGCCACACTCCCGTGACGTTACGCACCTGTCACGACCTGAACGCTCTTTCTCTGCGTTCAGGTTGTCCAGTGTCGCTCCTGCTCCGGGGTAGTCCGTGCCGGGTCTTCCATGGCCCGCTCTTTGACAGCGCCCAGCTGATTGCCAGCTGTCTGTTCAGCTGCGCTGGGACAGCTGTCTCCCATTCCCAATCATCTCCCCCATTTAAGCGAGCAGCCGAGAGTTACTCGTCGCTGCGACCTCGCTATGGGAAGACGTTCCTTGTGTTCCCACGACTGTTAGCTCCTACGTCTAGCTTCAGTCCGCCGTTACCTCGGCGCTTCACCCAAAGTAAGTGTTGCGACTCAGTGTGTATTTTTCCCTCGCCGCCTCTCTAGCCTTTCTCCCTGGGTGGTATGTTTCCCTTAGTTCTGTGTGTGTTTTAGCCCCACGTGGCTCTTTACTTTTCTGTTCGTTATTTTGTGTAGTGTGTGCTTTGTTAATAAACTACGCTAACTCACTGGTCGCCCTCGTATCTCCTTTCCTGGCTCGTGAGAGCCAGAGTTATGACAGTAGGTCGCAGCCCTAGTGAGACGGCCGCGACCGTGAGTTGGCTGTAAGGACTCGACGCCTTTTTTCCTCTTCCTCTGGGTACGGGCGAGCCAGTATCATGTCTCCTTCCAAGGGACTCATGCGGCACCCAGGCCACGATCTCTCGGAGACTCTGGACCTTGTGGACGGAACGTTATTCACCACGGACCTCTATGATGCCCCCAGCGAGATACGCTGGCGCCTGGAGCTCGCCGAGGGTATGCTTAACTGCTTTTCTCACTACTTCCTTCTCCCCGAGGTTAAGGCAAGGAGGGCAGACATCTCTGTGGCCTGGGAGAGGCTCCGTAGGCTGGAGGAGAACTCCGGCAGGAAGCCGAGGACAGAACGCCTTCGCTCCTCGCTTCGGAATCCCGGTCCTGCCGCCGATCCAGTCCAGGAGTTTGCCTCACCCAGGGGTGATCCCCAGGATAGAGTGACGTCAACCGGGTTTCCCCTGAGAAGATGAGAATGACAGCGATGCGCATTGCGGATCGAGTGGCAGCCGCTTCTTCCGCCGCCGTTCCCCCCGTAGCCATGAAGAACGTGATTGCAGCGGTCAGGCTGGTCGAGAAGAACCCGGAGCTGAACGATTATCCGGAATACGCTGACCTGTTGGCTTCGCTCATCGCACAGGAGCGGCGTTTTCCCGACCTCACGTTCAGAAGACGTCGCTCCCAAATTCCCCACTCATCTCAGTGAGAGTCCCGTCCGGATCCTGCTCCAGGAAACCACACGAATTCCGCCTCCCAGCCTGCTGTTGCTCCCGTGTCTCGCCGAAGAAGTGAATCAGCTGCTCCCGCTCCTGGGCCCGCTCTCCCCGCTGTCCCGTCAGCTTTGGGCCCCCAGCTCTCCTCAGCTGTTTCACCCCCCTCTTCGTCATTCACTCCGGCCGCTGGGAGAAGCGCAAATTCATCTCCAGGTGTTCCAGGTCCCGATCCGGTGCGGGTAGCACCGCCTCATCTTTCCGGGGGGTTCCCCACTTCTATCCGGTTGGGAGAAGAGAGACTCGAGTCCCTTGTAGCGGGTTCCACCGGCCCTCCGGGAATCAGGCAAGTGTCCTTTCATTCTCCTCCCATTATGAGTGAATTGCCTTGTTTGATTCCTGGGGGAGGAGTTCAGGGTTCACAGTCCCCTGAGCTCTCTCCTCCCGTTGCAAAAACTGAATATGAACCTGCGTCCTCTGTGTCTCTTCCCCTTGAGTGTGCCCCGGTGCCAGGTGTACACCGCTGCGCGAGGAGGAGGCGGCCTGCGGCCCTGGAGGGTTTTGCCCCAGCCCCGCAGCCACGTTATGGGCAGAGGAGAAGGTCGAACTGCCTGTTGGAGCCGGCGCCGACGATTAAGCGTCCCCGGGTCTCCACGGAGGAATGGTTCGGCCCAGCAGAGTCCAGATCTCCTGCCCCCACGCCAGGTGGGCTGTCGACGCGGTCTTCGGCATTTGGAGGTCGTTTGACTGTGGAAACCATCATGCCGGCTGCGGAGCCATTCGCAGTCGAGTTGGAGCCGGAGGACGGAGTCCTGCACGCTGAGCCCGGAGCATCGAAGTCCTGGATGGCGGTAGAACCCGAGATCAGGCAAGTGCTCTATTTTGTTTCTCTCTTCTCTATTCTGGAGCATTATTGCCTGTCTCTCGGGGGGGGCGGGCCGGGTGCAGCCGTCTGCTGCGCTCGAGCCTGTTCCGCCGGGCTCTGCCGCTGCCGGTGATCCTGATCCCGGTTCCTTTTGTCCCTCTGAGCCTCTCCCCAGGGTCACCGGAGACGAACCTGCTCTGGGTGCCATCTCGGAGGTTCCGGTTCCCTGCACGGTGTTCGCCTCAGATGCTGCGCCCGGGAGTGCTGTCTCGGTCCAGCTGGAGTCCACTGGGAGTGTTTCGCCGGTCCAGCTGGGGTCCACCGGGAGTGTTTCGCTGGTCCAGCTGGGGTCCACCGGGAGTGCTGTCTCGGTCCAGCTGGAGTCCACCGGGAGTGCTGTCTCGGTTCAGCTGGGGTCCACCGGGAGTGCTGTCTCGGTCCAGCTGGGGTCCACCGGGAGTGCTGTCTCGGTCCAGCTGGGGTCCACCGGGAGTGTTTCGCCGGTCCAGCTGGGGTCCACTGGGAGTGTTTCGCCGGTACAGCTGGGGTCCACCGGGGGTGCTGCGCCGGCCCGATCGGGGTCCACCGGGGGTGCTGCGCCGGTCCGGGTAACGGTTAGTGTGGGAGCTGGAGGATTGTGTTCGCTTGACGTCTGGCTGACTTCGTCCCTTGCCTCCATCATTTCTCCTCCTGCCGCTGTTGGGGTTCCTCTCGCCCGGGCCAGTTTCCCCCTACCCTTGTTGCCATTAGATGGCAGGCTAACTTTGCCCCTGGCCTCCATCTCTTCTCCCCCTACTAGTGTGGGGGTTTTTCTCACCTGGGTCAGTTTCCTCCTGCCTTTTCCCTCAGGGAGGAAGCTGCACCAAGACCTCTCCCTCAGCTCTCCGTGGTCTGAGGTCACGGGACGACCGCCTGGGAAGCCATCTGGCTGGTTCGGTGATCTGGGTCGGCCTCCGGAGAAACTGTGTCTCCTAGCCTGGGACTCGGGTAGGCCACCCGAACTGGTGTTGTGGTTCCTGGCCTGGTGGAGTTCGGGCCGCCCGCCGGACAAGCTGTCATCGCCTGCCCCGCTCCACCTGCTGACGTCCTGGAAGAATTGACTGACTGTTTGTTGCCTTGCGTTTGATTGTCCTCCCTAATTTAATACTTTTCAGGACATCAAGGAACTCTCTGCCCTAGAGTCCTTATTGTGGGGTTATCCCAGTTAAAATTTCCTTGGACTATTTTCTTTGTTTTATAATCCCAGTATGATCCTATTCTAATTTCTCCTTAAGTAGCATTTGCTTCACATTGCCTGGCCTCATTCCGAGTAGTCTTGTTTTCCTGTATTTATATCCTCCTCCAGACTGTTTAGTGACACTTTTGTGCTAATACGTGTTTGAGGAGTTGTTCCTTTTGTATTTTTATCTTCATGCCAATTTGCAGTTCCAGGCTCTATTTTTGGATCTTATGCCCGGTTTGCATCCTTTGTATATTCTGTTTTGGTCGGGGTTTACTTGTGTAAGTCTATTTTTTCAGAGTTTTGTAGTTTTTGGCCTTCGGGACATGAGTTTTGCATTGTCCTCGCCCTGAGTTGTTGTGAACCTTTTTTTTCCTCCATGATTATGTCGTTGTTTTTCTGCAGGTTGTTCTCCCCACCTCCTGTGGTCACCTGCACAGACCGTCTGGCCTCTGCAGAGGAGGGGGTGATGGTTTTCTTTTGTGTTTGAAATTATTATGGTATCTGATCCTATACCGTATCTAGTTTTTTTTTTCCTTCCCTGCCTCCTTTGTCTGGTCCCTCCCTTTCTCCCAGATCTGGCCCCCACCGCCCTCCCTGGTCTTCCCTCGGAGGAAGGGGGGGGGGGGGTTAGCCCGCTCCAGGAGGCGCGGCTCGGGGGAGGAGTACTGTCACGACCTGAACGCTCTTTCTCTGCGTTCAGGTTGTCCAGTGTCGCTCCTGCTCAGGGGTAGTCCGTGCCGGGTCTTCCATGGCCCGCTCTTTGACAGCGCCCAGCTGATTGCCAGCTGTCTGTTCAGCTGCGCTGGGACAGCTGTCTCCCATTCCCAATCATCTCCCCCATTTAAGCGAGCAGCCGAGAGTTACTCGTCGCTGCGACCTCACTATGGGAAGACGTTCCTTGTGTTCCCACGACTGTTAGCTCCTACGTCTAGCTTCAGTCCGCCATTACCTCGGCGCTTCACCCAAAGTAAGTGTTGCGACTCGGCGTGTATTTTTCCCTCGCCGCCTCTCTAGCCTTTCTCCCTGGGTGGTATGTTTCCCTTAGTTCTGTGTGTGTTTTAGCCCCACGTGGCTCTTTACTTTTCTGTTCGTTATTTTGTGTAGTGTGTGCTTTGTTAATAAACTACGCTAACTCACTGGTCGCCCTCGTATCTCCTTTCCTGGCTCGTGAGAGCCAGAGTTATGACAGCACCCGACTGAGTCCTTATTTACACGAGACAAAAAATGGAGGATCCAAGGATTATTGCCTTGCTCGCTCTGTGGTTTTATCTCACAATTAATTTTATCTCATAATTAAGCTGCAACAACACAAGTCACTTTTGTTTTGAATTAACTGCCAAATGACCTAGAAATAATGAGCTTAAACTTGTTTTTATTCGTATTAAATAATGAGACAGTGGCACACTGGCCAACACCAAATTGTATTATTTTTTACATCCTAGGGCATTTTGGATGTACTGAATAAAAAAAATTCATGTTTTTCACCTTCAGGTCAACGTTTGGAACAACAGTATTATTATTTTCCGTTTAGATGATGCTACACTCCTAAAGTATTGTAATTGTCTGAATTTGGAATGCCGATAGAGCATTCAATTTACATATACTTGTACCTACTTTGACTTGGTGCTAATTTTTTATGATATTTCAATAAAAAGAACAGAAAGCTTACAAAAACATTTGTTTTTTGGTCTAGTTAAAAATTACATTACCTTTACAATGGTTGACCCCTGACAGGATGATCAGCATCATTTTCATCAGACTAGGCAATGGGATTTCTATGTAATTATACTGTTTTATAATTCAGTGTTATAACAGACAAACCACACTTTCCAAAACAATTCCATTTTATTATATACAAAATATTAAAATAAAAAAAAAACTTTGCAACACAACATGAAGGTTAATCGACATTTTATACACGCTGACCACTGAGTGCCTCTACACCAGCTTCCCAAACTGGGTCAGCAAGGCTCGGTAGAATGAAGCCGTCTCTGCCAGCTCTGGTTCAGGAAGGCTCGGTTGAATTAATCCGGACAGGCTGTCGCGGCGGACACGTGGGATGATTCTACAAGGAAAATGCACACAATAAAATACAGCACGAAAGTGCAAGATATACAGAAAAGACAATAGTTTTTAACAAGATTACATAAGCTTATTTCAGCGTATTGTTCACATGAATAATTAAAATAAAAGCTTTAGTCCGCAGTGTGCTGCAATAAAGCAGCGATCACCATCCACAAATGAACAGCTTTTTTATTGCATAAATAAACTGAGCGTCTTACCGAATATATTTGCGAAAAAACGCACAATAAAAAAAAAATTAAAACTCACCGTTAAAGGACTCCGATGTCGAGACCTCCCGGTATATTTTTTCATTCCGGGCAGCTCCGTCTAACTCGCGCTGGATACGTTCGTCTGACAATGCAGTGAGCAGACACTGCACCTCCTTATTGGTCCATGGAACACCCTTATTACGCGAAGCCATTTTTGATAGAGAATAAATGAAAATAGCACAGCAATACACTGAAAAGAAACCGCCAACAGTGGTTGCGTGCTGAGTAATGGCGGTCGTGAAGATTCTTTTTTTTTTTTTTTTTTTTTTAAACTTTATTGAGAAGGTCGGGAAGATTTGGTAGAAGAGGAGGAGGAGAGGGGTGGTTACAACCTGACCAATCAGCACCGGTTACGACCTGACCAATCAGCGGCGACCAGTCTGTTAACATCACAACACGGCACAGCTCAGCACTGCTGTACCCTGCCCTGGAGCGGGGCTGAGAATCGCGGCTGTTAAACCGTGTTGGGGCTTGTGGAAAAGCGTACAAAGCGTGCTGAGCCGTCCCGTGTTGCGCTAAAGCGTGCTAGTGGAAAAGGCCCTTTTAGAGAATGAGGGAGGAGTGCTGATCAAATCATCAGGGCTACAATGGAGCTTAAAGGGGTCATTGATTAAAAAATGGTGTGTCTGTAGGTTTTAATTGTCTCAAATGTGTTAACTAGTAACATAATTAGCCCAAAATTTTCCAAACAGTCAACGATCTGAAAAAAAAAACAAAAAAACAACCACTGCCTTTATCTCATTTTTCTCTCAGAGAAACTCCCAAAAAATCTTTTGACTCTTGCGGGTAAGTTTCCTACGTCAAGTTTTGATGTAGGAAACTTACCCTATCTGTCCATCATGTAGATCAAAGTGGTGGCTAAAGGTAGCCTATTAGCCCTTGAGCTATTAGCCCATGAGCTAACACTGGTACCAGGATGCTGGCTAAGTGTGGCTTATATTATTATTTTCTTCATATCTTGGTCACCCTAATAACCATCCCTATTACCACCTGGTTCACTCCGGCCCATCTCTGAGTGGCTTCTTTGTAATTCCGTGGTGGATCCCCCCCCTCCCCCCCAGCACACCAATCTCTTTTAAGGCCCGGGATCATGGCTACTGGCCGCTGTTATTCCAAGAACTCCCCCGGATTGGCTGGGGAGTTCTTGGCATAACACCGGTATATGCGATCTGCTGCGGAATCTGCAATCAAAATGTCCAGGGACTAGATGCTGCTGGATCTCACACCCAGCAACCTCACCATCCTCCGTGGATCCGCTCTGCTCTCGCTCCAGCTTTCAGCTGTGAGAGCACAGCGGAGTCACACAGAGCCACACTGGCCTTTGAGATCCCTTGTCTTGGTAGCTCACCTCAAGTTGCGGCGATCGTGCAGGGCGCGGTGCTAGTGAATTGATATGAAATCACTGCAAAATTATTAGGAGATAGACCAGACTGACATGAGGTATACCATCAAGTGTGTATTAGTGAACCACAGCGCTGCTCAACCGAGCTGGGAGGCTAGAAGCTAGTTACCTATAATGGCTAACTGATGTAAGGGGGAAGGTGAAGTTGAAATGGTGAAGGATGGTTCTTAAAGTGACAGGCTTTAAATCAGAGCATTTAAAGAAAGCCAAGAAAAAAAAATGCTTCAATAATTTTAAAAAAATACAGAAAATGTGAACAAAATATGTCACAAACATTTCATTAAGACATGTGTGAGCTATTAAAATGTGGAAAAAGTGCAATCAATGACCCCTTTAAAATAGGACTATGTAACTTTCCTGTTCTTGGAAGGAACACTGAAAACACCACAACTGGCACAATTTAGATTTCAATAACCAACCCCAAGGTGACTTTTAATGCATCCACCAGGAACCGGAAAGTTAGGGTGTTTTCACAGCTGAAAGTCCACACCAAGGTCTGAACCAAGGTTCATATTTCAGTGTTTCCCCTACCATTATATTGGGAGAGGTGCCCCCAACAGACCCCCACCCCCTAGAGTGTCAAGTCAATTTTCTATCTATAAATTCACAAAGTCTCTGTCTGAGTGTTTGTGTGTGTCTGTCTGTTCCATGCATATCTTTTGAACCGTTTGTCAGACTGACCTAAGGTTTTGTAATTTTCCTGAGGTTACGAGGGTGTGCATCCCTGAGTATGGAGTCGCTCAGTCAAAATATGTAATTTTTATTAATAAAAGTTTAGCCACCGCTCTGTCACCGCTCTGTCTATCTTCATGCCCTGGCTTCAAGAAATGTGGACGGGGTTTTGGATTGACTCCATGCTGATTGGATAATACGCTGCATCATGGCCATGCTGATTGGATAAGCCACAGCATCACAACCTGTCAGTCACCACAGTATTCCCTGGACAAAACAAGGAAATGAAAAATGACAAATTTTACTAGAAAATGATAATACTGAAGATTTAATGCTTAAAAAATACCATAAAGTTGCTGTGATTGTGTAGGTCTAAAGGATAATTCACCATATGTGGAGAATGAGGTGCGCAAGCAGACTAGGCGAAGCATCAGTGGGGACCGGGTCTGACAAATCAACACAAAACATGCTGGGAGAAGCAGCGGCCAGACACGACCTGGCTCAAAGGCATGCTAACTGATGGCGATTAAAAAAAAGTTATTTTCAATAAAATGAAAAAAAAAAAAAAAAGATAATGCATGGAGTATGCTTTTGCCCTGAGGCTGATTTGTCATGGAAAAAAGCTGAGCTCTGCGGTTCCAGTGATCAGCTGATTGGATCCACTGGTGTTCTGACATTTTGGCATATCTATCAGAACAGCTGATATACGTACAGGACATACAGGAGAACTGAAATGGTGTTTCTCTCTCTCTTCAGTGGTGTGTGAAATATAAAAAAACAAAAGGAATAAGGCTGGAAAAACAACAACAGTAGTCCATCTACAGTAATGCTACCCATAGTGCAAATAGTGACAAAAGATAGACTTAAGATTTATTGCTTAAAAAATTATACCATAAAGTTGGCATAATTGCATAGGTCTAATGGATAATTCGGCATGAAGAACATGAGGTGCACTGGGGGGGGGGGGGGCAGCTGAACCAGTGGATCGCAGTCCTTCGCAGGCACTTGGGTAAAGCAGCAGCCAATGAGTCTCAAATATTTGTAAACATGTCCTGTTATAGTACTGCATGAGTTTATTGATGATACACAGAAGAAATTCAATATTAAACTTAACTCCATCACTGAACAGTGATATAAACTAAACTAAACTAAAGTAATTATCATGAAGACTGAACAACTCCCATTCCCCAAAGTGCAAGATACACCATTATCTTGAATATAAGTGATAAAAGATCACACAAATAAGTGATCTAACAAACAAATAAACAAGGTATGATCAGAGATGCTACTGACTTAGATAAATACAGATGAACACTGATTAGAAAATTACGAGCCAATGATAATCCATACTCATACACACGATAAGAATAGTTCTTTTGATACACCATGCCAAAGTACTTTAATAAAAATAACCAAAACAAACAAAAACTTATGACCGACTCAAGTAGACATCAATTATCCCCAGTTGGAGCAAGTCATTTGACACAGAATGAGGAAACTCAAACTCTGAAAACATACCATTATGCTGAACATAAACCACAAGAGATGGAGAATGATATTGATCCTGATAACCACTTTTTCAACAATATTCATAACCACTGTGAATATTACACTGAAAAACAATTCAAAAGTCAAATGCAATTAGATGGTAAACTGTCAATAATACACTTCAATAGCAGAAGTCTTAACAAAAACTTTCCACAGATTCAGGACTATTTAAAACAGCTAGACAGAAAATTCACAGCTATTGCAGTCTCTGAAACTTGGCTTAACAAAGAACAGGCTCCCCTGATGGCAATAGAGGGATATCAGATGTTTTATATTAACAGAACTCAAAAAAAGGGTGGTGGTGTTGCACTGTATATTGATGACCTGTACAGGTGTAAGCTTGTAAATGAAATGTCCTCAGCACTACCAGGGATTTTGGAATGTGTTACTGTTGAGATTGACCTAGACAAAACAAAAAATCTAATCATAAGCTGCATATATAGAACGCCGGGAACTTGCATTGAGACATTCAGAGATAAATTAGTCGAGCTGTACAATAATATTACTAGTAAGAAAATGGTAGCAATTTGTGGAGATTTCAATATTGACTTACTGAATCCTCATCAACAAAATGTAGTTACAGAGTTCATGAACTCTATGTACAGCATGAGTCTATATCCCACAATAACACATCCCAGTAGAATCACAGTTCACTCTGCTACACTTATTGACAACCTGTTTGTCAATGTTTTCGATAAGAAAATAGAAAGTGGATTATTGATAAATGATATAAGTGACCACTTGCCAACCTTTGCACTTATCCATGGCCACACGGGGCCCAACGCAGAAAAAACTTCAAAATCGTTCAGACACAAATCACCAAATGCAATCAGTTCTCTTAAAGAGGACTTGCTGAAGCAAGACTGGACAGAAGTCTATGTATCAGATGTAAATGAAGCCTATGACACATTTATAAACATTGTAACCACTCTTTATGAAAAAAACTGCCCATTAGTAATAAAAAAGCTTAAACACAAATTTGCTAATAAGCCATGGTTAACCAAAGGACTACAAAAGGCGTGTAAAAAGAAAAATTTATTATATAAAGCTTTCCTAAAGAAAAGAACAAAAGAAGCAGAGCAGCGGTATAAAACATACAAAAATAAGTTAACATATATAATAAGATGTAGTAAAAGAGACTATTACAGTAAAGAACTGGAGAAAAACAGAGACAATATTAAAAATACATGGACAATACTCAACAGTATCCTTGGAAATAAAAGCAGAAATACAAGCTACCCAACTAATATTCCAAAAAATAATAAAACGACTCAGAGTGTGAATATCGCTTCACCTGCAGATGAATTTAATAATTTTTTTGTTAACATTGGACCTAAACTGGCCCGAGAAATACCCACTACGGTGCCAACAGGTGATACAATATGCAATAACACTGCTGTAAAAGACTCCATCTTCATAAAGAACACAGACGAAAGAGAGGTCATTGAAATTGTTAAATCGTTCAAAAGTAAAACATCTACTGACTGTGATGGTATCGACATGCTACTAGTCAAAACTGTTATCGAATGCATAGTAAAACCACTGACGTATATCTGCAACCTGTCTCTCCAATCAGGTATATTTCCCAATGCAATGAAAATAGCTAAAGTAATTCCAATATACAAGACGGGCGATAGAGGGGAACTCTCAAATTATAGACCAATTTCACTATTACCACAATTTTCCAAGATACTTGAAAAATATTCTATGAGAGAATTGACAACTTCATACTGAAGAATGATTTATTATGTGAGCAGCAATATGGGTTCAGACACAAGAGGACAACTGCGTATGCCCTAATGGAATTTACAGAAAAAATATCAACAGCCATTGAAAATAAAGAGTATTCAGTTGGAGTATTCCTAGATCTTAAAAAAGCATTTGATACAGTAGATCATAATTTATTATTAAAGAAACTACAAAATTCTGGTATTAGAGGTGTAGCACTGTCCTGGTTAAGTAGTTACTTAAAGAATAGATATCAGTATGTATGTGTTAGCAACAAAAACTCAGAGTTGCTGAAGGTCACCTGTGGAGTCCCACAGGGTTCAGTTTTGGGACCATTATTATTCAATATGTATATAAACGATATATGTAAAGTTTCAGAAAAAATGGACTTAATATTGTTTGCCGATGACACTAATCTGCTATGCAGTGGAAACAATTTGGAACAACTTCTGGATACACTCGGGAAGGAATTAAGAAAGCTTAAACTGTGGTTTGATTCAAACAAATTAACGCTCAATTTAAGTAAGACAAAATTTATAGTCTTTAACAACCATCACAACAATCCAGTACCCAAACTCAGTGTAAATGGTGTAGAGATTGAAAGGGTATCTGAAACCAAATTCCTTGGAGTAATAATTGATAACAAACTGTGTTGGAAGTCACATATTAATTATATTAAAGGTAAAGTCTCCAAATCAATTGCAATATTACACAGAGTGAAATATTTGCTGAATCAACCCACACTATACACCTTGTATCATTCATTAATACTCCCATACATGACATATTGTAATGAAGTATGGGGAAATACATATAAAACAAACATATATCCAGTCTTTATGCTTCAAAAGAGAGCTATTAGAATAATAAACAAAGCAGCTTACAGGGAACCAACAAACCCACTTTTTCTTAAACAAAAAACTCTCAAGTTGAAAGATCTGGTTGACTTTAAAACCGCAATAATAATGTTCAAAGTGAAGAATTTATCACTGCCTGCAAATATCCAAAAGTTGTTCCAAACAAGGGAGAAACGATATCACTTCAGAGGAACATGTATATTTCAAAAGCCTACAGTGAGAACAACCACCAAGCAACACTGTATTTCAGTGCAAGGAGTCAGATTATGGAACGATTTTGGACCTGAATTAAAATCATGTACAACGCTTGGACAATTTAAACAAAAACTAAAGGAAGAAATACTCCAAACATATTTACAAGACGACATGTAAACTCACATAAGGATTGACATTTCCAGCCTGTGTTGTGTTGTAGCTTAGTTTTTTTTTTTTTTTTTTTCTCTCTGTGACATTCTGTCTTAGATTTGTCTCGAATAGTAACTGCTTAACTTAGCTTAGCTTGGTTTTTTTTTTTTTTTTTTTTTTTTTTTTCTCTCAGTCACACTTTGTCTTAGCTTTGTTCTAAATTGTAATCACTCTTGTCTTGTTTACTCTTTTTTCTTTGAATTCTGGGATGGAATATGGGTGGGCAATATAAGCTGCGGCTTCAGCCATCACCCATTTCGGATAACTCACGTGGAATTGTTTAGTAGAAGGAGTCTTTGTCTAATTTGACCTTGTTGTTATATTATACAGTTTCTTCAACCTGTACTGTATTATCCGAAATAAATTCATTCATTCATTCATTCATTCATTCAGGTATCTGAAACAGTCGCTAATATTGGATGTCCCATTCACTTTCAATATTTAGGTATTCTGTAATTAATATTCACACAATCAAATAAATCTTAGTGCCATTTACTCCTTTTTATATTTGTCAAAGTCTAACGTGATTGCCTACATATAGCCTACATCTCTTTGTATTCCACTTTCAAACACAGCCTACATTTGGGCCTGTAAAGCCTAATTGGGATACCTGTTTCAGAAAGGAATCCTAGCATTCTACGGGTAATGCACTAGTGACTAGTCTATCTAAATGCAAACAATCTGTGTAGAAAGGGTAGTCCTCACAAGTGATGGTCAGAAAATTGGTCCCCGTAAAACATGAAAACCAGTATAAATGTGTGGGTGTACACACGCTCCCGTCTTTCTGTTCTTGTGTGGACCACCCGCTGACAAACCACCTTTTCTGAGGACATTTTTCCTTGTGAGGACATTTGGCCTGGTCCTCATAAGGAAAAATGCTAAAAATGCTAGGGTCCATTCCTCAAAGTGCAAAATACACTATTATGACTATAAGTCATAAAAGATCACACAAACAAGTGATCTGACTTTATGTGATGTGCCTTTGTATTGTGAACACCCTGTTGTCATGATGATGTTTGTGTTGCTAGCACAGACCATAGTTAGCAAACATGCTGCTCACCCTCCAAGGTGTTTTCTGTATCTCTGGACACATTGGTAACTGCACAAACTGTAAACAGGGGAAGACTCCATCATACCAGTCGGTGAACTAGTTTCCTGAGGATATATTATCCAGGTCTTCATTAAGGATGTTTTTACACATAAAAGTCAACACAATTTATTAAATGGCAGCAATATTAGACAAAATATTATGATTTCTTTGTTTAACCAATTATTTTGCACAGCGAAGGAAACAGAAATAGTCCCTTCTAAATACAGCCAGTAACTGTTGCTAAACATCTCAATCAGCATGAAGACGTCTATTGACATTTCAGACACATTTTTTTTTTTTTTTTGTTACTTATTTGTACCCGTAGGTAGATTTGGTTTGCAGTCTAGTGACAAGCCACCGGCTGCCGGTCGCTGCGTGCGCGAGCGCCCTAAACCTACATGTTTTTGGTATGCGGGAGGAAACCGGAGAAATCCCAGAGTAAACCCACGCAACACGGGGAGAACATTAAAACTCCACACAGCTCACTGTTGGTCGGGGGCTGGGATTGAACCCACGATCTCATGATCCCCGCGGCCCCCCAGCCGAGGGTAAACTGTGCTGCCACAGTGCTAAACCACTGTGCCACCGTGCAGACACATGTAAGCAAATTAAATATTATCGAGCACAAAAGCCATTGTTTATAATACTGTAGTGTTATGATCATTTATAATTGTGATCAGGTATAAAGTTTGTTTCATTTACACTTGGAAGTGTATGTGGGAATGGGAATGTGCCTCCCAGTTCACCCACACACACCAGAAGAACAATATATATCACTCATTGGGGGCACCAGCTCACTCTCTTGTGAACAGTTATTAATAATTAACCTTTATAGCTTTAATCAATCAATTAATTAATCAATCAGTCTCAAAATATTCATGAATTCCACTGGGGACTTAGAACATCAACAGAAAGGAATCCACTGGCTACTTCAGTCATTAAAGATTACAGATTTATTAAATGAAATTATGATTAACCCCTTGCACTCTGGTCAATTTTCCTAAAAACGCCAAAAAAATAACGTACCCAAAGTAAATCAAAAGCTGTTCTTCAACCCTTTGCAGCATCTTCATGGGGTTGGTCTCATTTAAAAGAAAACACTTTGAATTTTTTGGCAAAACAGTCATAATCTCTCGAAGTGCTCCTGCCACTGAGTAACAGTCATCTAAACATACTGAACTTGAAGAAAATAAATTTCACCTGGGTGTTTTTTTTGGATACAAATGCTTGCAAATAACACACAGCTGTCAGATCCGGGCTGGAAAAAGCAACAGAAATGTAGAACCAAGTGTTATCCAGCTGAGGTCAAAATTTTGTAACAATACCAGAAAAAATTAATATATTACACAGTTTTTTCCTCAGGTTGTTCCCAGGCATTTTTGAACTGTGCCAAATTGTGCCAAATGGCACAGTTTGGAAAAACGTCTGTAACTTTTGAATGATTCAATATAGAAGGTTGATCTTGGGCTCTAATGAAAGGTGACACTCAGGGCTCTGTGTGTGTGTGGGGGGGGGGGGTTGTTTATTCATTCATGAATGAATGAATGAACAAACAAGCCCCCACACACAAAGAAGCATGCCACGTAAAAAATGTGTGGCTTTTTTTTTACAAGAAAAAATAACCTACAGTGCACTAAAAATTATACTAAAATATCTGTAATGTAGAAGATAACAACTCCCATGCCCCCACCCCCCCCGCTACAGAGGACGGACATCGCCCATCGCTACATGACAGACCGCAGTGACGGTGCACCGCGGTCTACTAAGCACAGTTGTACTAAAATATCTGCAATATATCTTCAATCCACTACAGAAGAGTAGCGGGGGGGGGGGGCGTTCACAGTCCCGACGCGGCGCACGGGTCCCCCGCAGTCCGTCATGTGGCGATGATGCACAGTTGTAATTTACCGATTGGTCAAAAGTCATTTTGATTACAATTTTCAGGGATAAAGAATAATTTAGCTTATAACACTTACCTGTCTACAACAGCAGTGTCGCTGGCGAACTTCTCTTCCTCATTGTCAGACGAACATGACACTGGTCCGCTTGTTACGAGTCGTGGTTCTGGTCACGCGACCCGGTCAAACCATGATTCCATTATTGCAGTTTTGCGCTTCCATGATTGCGGTTTTGGCGAATGATTTTTCAAAACAAATAAGAACAGTAGTAAGAAAAAAAGACTGGCGAACGCGTGTGTGTCACCCAGCGACTTACACAAAACAGATTTTACGCACGGGACGTACGCTTTCAATTGTCGAAGTTATCTGCTTCAATTGGCTCGCTGTATTCGCAGCCATTGGTAGGCGGGTCCTTCTTGCTAGGTTTTCAGTCATTGGTTCTTCAAGGTTTCAGAAACCCAATTCAAGGCTCTTATTAGTCGAATGAGAGGTCAATCAAATCTAAACCAATCAAAGCACTCCTTTGGCTTTCTGTTCGCGGCTGTGTCTGTAGTGGAAGAACGGAAATGCAGCTTTTTTTTTTCAGTGTGCCCTAGGATGCAGAGACGTGACCGCCCGCGGTATCCTGGAGTGCAAGAGGTTAAATGACATTATAGTCAAATAACTTGTGAGCAGGTGAAATGATCAACTTAACCTCTTGCACTCCAGTGTACCGCGGACGGGCAGGTCTCTGCGTCCTACAGCGCACAGAGGGCGCTCTCGTGTGCTCTAGGACACATGAGGGCGCTGCGTCCTAAGAGCGCACTGGAAAAAAAAGCTACATTTCCGTTCTCCCACGACAGACACAGCCGCGAACAGATCGGATATGATTGACCTCTCATTCAACTAATAAGAGCCTTGAATTGGGTTTCTGAAACCTTGAAGAACCAATGACTGAAAACCTAGCAAGAAGGACCCACCTACCAACGCTGTGAAGGCAGCGAGCCAATTGAAGCACAGAAGTTCGCGAGCTGTTTTGTGTAAGGCTGGGTGAAGAGAGACTGACTGCTGCAGCAGATGAAAAAAAGGACCCGCAGGAAGAACCCCACAGACCCAGCAGCACGGAGACCATCCACAAGTGCGACCTGTATGACAGGGACTGCCATTCGCGCATCGGCATGTTCAGCCACAGGCGGTGCTTTTTTTGTTTTTATTCCAGCAGAGTAGACATTTAGGATTCTCTTCCATGGTCATCATAGACCGACGGAGGCCGACGACGAAGGCTGAGTGACACACACGCATTCGCCAGTCTTTTTTAAATTACTACTTTTATTTGATTTGAAAAATCGTTTGCCAAAACCGCAATCATGGAATTATGTTTTGATCGGGTCGCGAGACCAACGTCGCGTTTGTCTGACAATAAGGAAGAAGTTCGCCAGCTCCGCTTCTGCTGTGAAGAGGTAAGTGTTCTAAGCTAAATTATTCTTTATCCCTGAAAATTGTAATCAAAATGACTTTTGACCGATCGGTAAATTACAGCTGTGCGTCATCGCTGCATGACGGACTGTGGCGCAACGGGCAATGTCCGTCCTCTGTAGCGAGGGGGGGCAACCCCCCCCCCCCCACACACACACAGCCCTGAGTGTCACCTTTCATTAGAGCCCAAGATGAAGCTTCTATATTGAATCATTCAAAAGTTACAGACGTTTTTCCAAACTGTGCCATTTGGCACAATTTGGCACAGTTCAAAAACACCTGGGAACTACCTGAGGAAAAAGCTGTGTAATATATTCATTTTTTGTGGTATTGTTACAAAATTTTGACCTCAGCTGGATAACACTTGGTTCTACATTTCTGTTGCACTTTCCAGCCTGGATCTGAAGCTGTGTGTTATTTGCAAGCATTTGTATCCAAAAAAACACCCAGGCAAAATTTATTTTCTTCAAGTTCATTATGTTTAGATGACTGTAACTCAATGGCCGGAGCACTTAGAGAGATTATGACTGTTTTGCCAAAAAATTCAAAGTATTTTCTTTTAAATGAGACCAACCTCATGAAGATGCTGCAAAGGGTTGAAGAACAGCTTTCGATTTACTTTGGGAACGTTATTTTTTGGCGTTTTTAGGGAAATTGACCGGAGTGCAAGGGGTTAAGCAATCAAATTAAATTTGTAACTGAGGATAGAGTAACAATGTGAACACGTGTAGAACCATGGTAGAAATGTAAACTGAATTCACTGTGATGAAAATTTGAATAAATTGGACACAAATTTATGCAGAATGTTATAACAATTTATATGAAAAATTCTGAATTATTCTAGGGAAGTAAAAACTTTATTTTAACGAAAAAGTGAAATATTAATTCTCTTTAATTCTGTAGGTCTGATCAGAATGGGCAAAATTTAAACATGAAACGAACTGTGGCATACTTTTAAGGCTGCAGCTATAATATCCATCATTCAGTAGATGAAGGAAAAGGGGAAGAGGGCTCACTTGAATCTGAGTGTTTTTGATGACTCCTTCCTCAGCCGTTGACGCCAGATGAAGGTTTATTTCAGGTGATAGCGGTATATATCTGCCAGTAGATATATCTTCCAAGTCCAGTGGTCACAAAAGTGGAGGCTTGACCATAACAAACAGTTGGAGCTTAGGTCAGGCGACGTGAGGCTGCTTCTTCTTCTTCGTTGGCCACAGGAGATAGTATGCCAGGCAGGACAACACAAGAGGGTCTACTTTTGATGAAGTGGCTTACCTCAAGGCTCCTCTTAAATGAAACAGTCCAGTCTGATCCAGCCACAGAATGGAAGATGCAAAATTAAAATTAACCAAATTCAAACCACGAAATCTAAGTTCCTTTTGACATCGTGGTACATGGGTGAACTAGCGCAGTGGCATTACAGCAGCCGATAGGAAGAGACTGAACAAACTGATCAAGAAAGCTAGCTCTGTCCTGGGGCAGCGCCTTGACCCAGTGGAGGAGATGGGAGAGAGAAGGATGGTGGCTAAACTGTCATCTCTGCTGGAGTCCGAGTTCCACCCTATGCAGGACATACTGAATGCACTGAGGAGCTCATTTAGCAGCAGACTACATCATCCTAGGTGCACAACCGAGAGGTTTCGCAGGTCCTTCCTACCTACGGCTGTCAGACTGTACAACCTAAGCAGGGCTGCTCGCAGAGATAGCAAAAAGACGTGACAGCCTAATAGTATTGAATGCAAAAGACGCAATAGACTTACACAATGGTCCCCTCCAGTATACAACTAGGAAAATACCGGTCGCTATGGAGGGTGAGAATATGTATGGGTACATAATCATACCATGTAGGATAACTAAGTAGATGGCTGTGCTGTTTCATTCCATCTAGCTACAATGCTCCGCACTGTGTGTTTATATATTTATATATTTATTCCATCTAGCAACAATGCTCCACACTGTGTGTGTTTATATATTTACATATTTATTCCATCTAGCTACAATGCTCCGCACTGTGTGTGTTTATATATCTACATATTTATTCCATCTAGCTACAATGTTCCGCACTATGTGTTTATATATTCATATATTTATTCCATCTAGCTACAATGCTCCGCACAGTGTGTGTTTATATATCTGCATATTATTCCATCTAGCTACAATGGTCCGCACTGTGTGTGTTTATACAGTATATTTACATATTTATTCCATCTAGCTACAATGCTCCACACTGCGTGTTTATATATCTACATATTTATTCCATCTAGCTACAATGCTCCGCACTGTGTTTATATATTCACATATGCATTCCATCTAGCTACAATACTCCACACTGTGTGTTTATATACTCATATATTTATTCCATCCAGCTACAATGCTCTGCACTGTGTTTATATATTTATATATCTATCCCATCTAGCTACAATGCTCCGCACTGTGTCTATATATATATATATATATATATATATATATATATATATATATATATATATATATATGTATATGTATAGACAAAAACTTGTCTATAACAAAAACAAAAACAAAAAACTTGTGCTTCTTACAGAAGCACAAGTTTTTTGAAAAGGGTGAGACTTCCGGGTCATGAATGTACAATTTCTTTTCAAACAGCGCCTCACTGTGGAAATTAAGGTATCCAGCACAGTATTGCAATTCTCAAGTCTGCAGACTTCACAGTAAATTACCGTTAGTAATTAGTGGTTACAAGAACACCTTTGAAGCGGAGTGATACATATCCAGTGAAACGTTGGAGTGGAATTATCATGGATTATAGCAACTCCTGGAATCCCTGTTGTCCAATCAAATTGCTATTTATGCAGCTAATGGACCATATTTAAATTAAGATCTGGGTCTCTTCCTTTCTACAAGTCATACCGCAGCTAATTAATTAACTTCCTGTGTTTAGTCGGAAAGTCCAGACCTTTCTGAAAATTAATTCATTTACAGTTTCTTTTTTGTCAGACAAAAAGTTAGAAGATGTTTGATATTCCCTTTTTTGTCTATCAAAAAAAAGAAACTGTAAATTAATTATGGAAAAAGAAGACAAAGTGAACGTACTTGAGTACTTTATGAAAACTGCTTTCACACTCTAAACAAACCGGACCAAGCTTCAATTTGATCTGGACCGAGATCACTTCTTTTTGCTGAAGCAAATTTCAGCTCTTTGGTCTGGCCCGTGGTTTGGTGGAACTTTCACACTTAAAATTTTGGTCCGCACCAAACTGAAAAGTCTGAAAGTCCGGAGCAAACAGGTTAGGTGTAAAAGCCCAATAAAAAGGACTTTTATCCTTCTCATCACATATGACGGGCAGCACGGTGGTGCAGTGGTTAGCACAGTGGCAGCACAGCACGAAGGTCATGGGATCGATTCCACCCTTGACCATCGTGGGTTCGATCCCACCCCCAGACCATCGGTGATCCTTCTGTGTGGAGTTTGCATGTTGTCTGCGTGGGTTTACTCCTGGCACTCCGGTTTCCTCCCACATGCCAAAGACACGCATGTGAGGTTAATTGGCATCAACTGGGGATTCTAAATTGTCCTTAGGTGTGAGAGTGAATGGTTGCCTGTCTCTCTGTGTTGGCCCTGCGATGGACTGGCGATCTGTCCCGGGTGTACCCTGCCTCTCACCCAAAGATGCTGGGATAGGTTCCAGCCCCCCACCCCCACCCCCCCCGCAACCCGAAAAGGATTAAGTGGTAGAAGATGGATGGATGGATCACATATGACGATTTTCAGTTAGCATTGCTCATCCATTTTTTCCCCCAAAACTCCATTGCATCCTCTCTGACAATATCTGGCGAGTTTTTGCATTTTTTTGTTTTGTTTTTTTTTTCTTTCTTTTACAAGTGACTATGCCACCGATGGTCATATTTCATTTCTTTGGCCTGGACCGTGTTTCGGGGGATGTTTCACACCTAAAATTTTGGTCTAAATCAAACTGACAAGTAAGTTTGGACCAAATGGGTTAGGTGTGGAAGCCCCCTTAGATAGTGCTGCTGCAGCCAATGACGCCCACTCAGACTATGATGGAAATGAGAGTCACCTGGTCAAAAGTTGATGTACCATCAAAGTGATTTTGCAAACATCAGTTTAAGGTGAAACTCTTACATGGTGCTGCTTTAATGAACCCATTTTCAGAGCTAATCTTCACTGTCTAACACTTCAAAAGCTTTATTTGATTCCAAAGAACTCCATCCCATACTTATTACCTCCACCAAGGAGGTTATGTTTTCATCGGCGTTGGTTTGTCTGTCTGTCTGTCTGTCTGTTTGTTTGTTTGTTAGCAAGATAACTCAAAAAGTTATGGACGGATTTTCATGAAATTTTCAGAGATTGTCAGAAATGGGGTATCCTACAGATGATTAGATTTTGGTGGTGATCCGGATCACCGTCTGGATCCAGGAATTTTTTAAAGGATTCTTTTTTTTTTTTTAAATTTATTTATTTATTTAACATTGCGAGATAGGGCCATTTTCAATATTTTTTAATTTTTTTTTTTGTGCATGTAACTCTGACAAAAAAATTGTCAAAACACTTGGACAAAAAAAAAAAAAAATACACGACAACATGCCCACAGGGGAACTGTGGCGCTTGGCGGAGGTCTGCGCTCTCCGAGTGCTTTTCTAGTTAATACTGCATCATGTTGATATCACAGTGCTTTAAAACATTGGTCTCCAACCTTTTTTGCCTCAGGCACCAGTTACAAGTACAACATGTTTTTCATGGTGGTCCCATCTGCTGTGTCATCATTGCCCCCCCCAAAGAAACTTTCTAGGGATTTTTTTTTTTTTTACTCATTTTAATGAGCTAGCTTGTGGGTTTGTGTGTGTCAAGACACATGGATGGACCAGTTATGGGCGTATCCAAGTCCATTTCGGTATTACAGCAGTCAGGGGCGTAGCAAGCTTTTCAAAATAGTGGGTGTTGTGGTTCACCCTGGGGGGGGGGGGGTTGTTACGAAAAACGGTCTTCATCATTACTTACAGTATGTATTTACAGGATAATGGTCAATGACAAAAAAGAATAGGCAGCTTCCATTGAAAAATAAATCAAACATCTTTGTAAAAATTGGGGAAAAGGCTTTTCTTTCAATAAATAAAATATTAAACCTCCATTTATATAAGTAAATCCTTTAAAAAAATAGAAAAGACCTTTACTTTTGTCAGCAGAATGAGCCAAAATCCTCCCCTCTGTTAACCTACCACGCTCCATCCTCATAAAGACTGCAAGGATAGTTTATATAGGACAACTTAGTTTAAAAGTGAGATGATAGTAGCAAATGTACAAGAAAAATCATGAAATATGAGAAAAATTGTTGCAAATTCTATCGGAAAAAAGTTGCAAATTTTGTAGAAAAAAGCTGTAAATTTATGATTATATTGTTGTAAATCTGTGTGTGGGGAAAAGGTAACAGTTTTATTTAATTTATAAATATTATTTTATTTAACTTATAAATTTATTTAATTTATAAATATTTAATTTAGAGAGGAGGATGGTAGCTAAGCTGTCATCTCTGCTGGTGTCCAAAGTCCCACCCCATGCAGGACACACTGAACACATTGAGGAGCTCATTTAAGCTGAGTTCATACTATAGCGTTTGGACCGACTTTTACAGACATTTTGAAAAATCACAGAAATTAGTCCAAACGTTGGTGAAATTACATTTGTTGTCATGAACCTGGGTTTGGTCAAACCAAGTTCTGACTTATGGTTATTTTTGCCCTATTTTCCATTGAGCGCATCAGGGAGCTATTTGGATCCTTCGCTCCCTGACGGCTTGGGCACACCTCCTCCTCTTCTCAGTGCCATCAGCTGTTTCACATCACGGGTGTTTACACACACATACACACACACTCCATTCATTCCCATTTACACGCTCATACACTCACTCAAGCACACCAGGTTTTAATTATGTTCAGCCCACGCTTTCTCACACCGGCAATCTCTTCCCTCATTAGCATCTTGATTTCAAATACGCTGCGTTTGTGGGAAGAGATTGTTGGAGCATTCACCCTCATATGTGGCAGCATGTTCCTTCACTATCTTGTTTCACTACCTGCTCGTTGTTGAGCCTGAGATTTTAAGACGGTTCATTCCTTGGTGTTAGCGGCTGACCCTGCCTCACTCCCTCACCCACCAGACTGCACAGACAGCCCCGGATTGCTCCAGTACTGTAAGTTATGTTTGCCTTACTCCCTGTGTCGACAGCAGCTCTGCGGCACTAGGCATTCCCCTCGGCGGACTGTAGAGCATCCGACCGGCGACCCTGTATGTCTGGTGGCCGTTATTTCTTCATTGCAACTTCCTGTATTTGTGTGGGCAACTGGACTTGTTTTTCTGTGGTAGTTTAAGTTAATAAATGGCACGTTCTACTCTCGCAATTGAGTTTTTCATTTCCCCCCTCGTGCGCTGCGTAATGGCGCACAAGGAATCATGATATTCGTGAGCAGTTTTTTTTTTTTTTTTTTAAATCCAGTGGACACCAACTTTTACAAACTTTTGCTTGCACTTGCCATCGTTGCATTCAGCATTGGCAAACTTTTGCCAACTTAGGCTAGTGTATGTGTAGCTGTTGCCAACTTAGGTTAATTTAAGCAAATGAATACTCAGCACAGGTCAGCTGACATCAGTGTCAGGTGACACATATAAAGATCAGCATTTGTGGAAGCTTCCTGCCATTCTGGACCTGCTTTTTTGGGTGGATTCAAACTACAACATTTGGACCAACTTTTACTGACGTTTTGGCAAACGTCTGACTCTGCTGGCAAAAGTTGATAAAAGTTAATGAAGGTTGGTGCTTGTTGGCAAATGCTGGTGAAAGTTGTATTCCTTGAAATTTTTCAGCATGCTGAAAATTTGCAGACATTTGGAAATAAACGTTGGTGAAAGTTGTGCTCAGTTTGTAAAAGTTCCTAAGCGCTGGGCTAAGTTATGCAGAGTTCGCCTAAGTCAGCCTAAGTTTAACTCTATTGGCAAAAGTTGACTGAAATGCCGGTGGAAGCAGATGTTTTTAGACTGAAACTCACTTCAGACATGCACAGATGAAAGCGAAATAGAGAAGATGGAATTTAAAAAAGAAATTGAAATTGAAATTTAAATGTAAAAAATTTTTTTTTTTAAAAATATATAAATATACACTACCGTTCAAAAGTTTGGGGTCACCCAGACAATTATTTTGTGTTTTCCATGAAAAGTCACACTTATTTACCACCATGAGTTGTAAAATGAATAGAAAATATAGTCAAAACAAGGTTAGAAATAATGATTTGTATTTGAAATAATAATTTTTTCCTTCAAACTTTGCTTTCGTCAAAGAATCCTCCATTTGCAGCAATTACAGCATTGCAGACCTAACATGATTGCACAAGGGTTTTCTAATCATCCATTGGCCTTCTGACGTAATGAGCAAACACATTGTACCATTAGAACAATTCAATTCAATTCAATTCAACATTGTACCATTAGAACACTGGAGTGATAGTTGCTGGAAATGGGCCTCTATACACCTATGTAGATATTGCACCAAAAACCAGACATTTGCAGCTAGAATAGTCATTTACCACATTAGCAATGTATAGAGTGTATTTCTGATTAGTTTAAAGTTATCTTCATTGAAAAAAAGTGCTTTTCTTTCAAAAATAAGGAAATTTCTAAGTGACCCCAAACTTTTGAACGGTAGTGTATATATATAGCCGTAGGTAGGAAGGACCTGCGAAACCTCTCGGTTGCGCACCTAGGATGATGTAGTCTACTGCTAAATGAGCTCCTCAGTGCGTTCAATATGTCCTGCATAGGGTGGGACTAGGACTCCAGCAGAGAAGACAGTTTAGCCACCATCCTTCTCTCTCCTATCTCCTCCACTGGGTCAAGGCGTTGCCCTAGGACAGATCTAGCTTTCTTGATCAGTTTGTTCAGTCTCTTCCTATTGGCTGCTGTAATGCCGTTGCCCCAGCAGACCACTCCAAAAGTGATGGCTGATGCCACCATCATGTCGTAGAATGTCTTCAGCAGCGCCCCTTGTACACCAAAAGACCTGAGCCTCCTCAGTAGGAACAGCCTGCGCTGTCCCTTCTTGTAGAGTGTGTCGGTATTGTGTGACCAGTCTAGTTTATTGTTCAGATGAACACCAGGATACTTGTAGGATGTCACCATCTCAATGTCTGTTCCCTGTATGTTTACTGGTGCTGTGAGGAGTTGTCCTTGCCTGCGGCAGTCCACCACCAGCTGCTTAGTTTTCCTCGCGTTGATCTGGAGGCAGTTCCGATGGCACCAGTCCACGAAGTCTTGGATAAGTCCTCTGTACTTAGCTTCGTCTCCGTTGGAGATGAGGCCGACGATTGCAGAGTCGTCAGAGAACCTCTGTAGATGGCAGTGTGTTGTGTTGTGTGAGAAGTCTGCAGTATAAAAGGTGAACAGGAAGGCAGCCAAAACCCTTTATACTGTATATATATAAAATGTGACAGCCCAAAAGAAAAAAAAAATCTCCTCATTGAGAAACTTACTGTTCTTAATTTTCTGCTCCGTGCGTAATCATTCTCCAGGATTTATTGGTTCGGTTTCCATTGTGGGGAATCAAACAGTGCTGATGTGGTGTCAAAAAATAAATGACATTTAATGGGATTTTGTTATTTTAATGGAGAGAGGCGTAACAGTCAAAATATAAACACCCCTCATTTTATTTCTACGATGATACACTAAATAGTTTTGGGGTTTTTTTAAATTCCATCCATGTTCACATTTTAATTGCGGACTTAGTGTTGGAGTCTATAGGCATTATTATATATTTTTTGATGAATTAATGAATGTATGAATGAATGAACAGGGGAAAAGGATATGCAGAAGTAACTACATAGGAATGTACAGTCATGTGAAAAAATTAGGACACCCCGTAAAAGCCTATGTTTTTTTTAAAAATATATTTGGACATATGGATATTTAACATTAATGTTAAAAATACTGGGAGATTCATGTAATACAACTAAACAATTAAAAATGAATTAAAGACTTTTTTCAAATTTCCTGTAAAATGTAATTCTCAACAAATAGTGAGGAATAAAATAGGGCACCCCCCATCTTTTTTAGGACATCCCCACATTCATTCCCACTTAAAATAGCTAAAATAAATGCTAAAAAATGCAAATAAAAACAAAAACATGACATAATTATCGGCCCAGGAAACACGCACGCAGGCTCAGGTAAGATTCAATAGCTTTATTCAGCAGCAAAGGGTGTTTGGGTGTGTGTATGCGATATGTATATGGAGTGTGGGTGAACGATGAGTGTCGGGAACAGAGCAGCACGCCATGAAGCCAGGCAACCTTGCAGATGGGGAGGTGGCTGGCGTTGGCTAAGGATCTTCGGCCTGGGAGACAGCGCCCTGCTGCGCGCACGACGAGGCGTGGAGATGAGGAGAGAGGAGATGGCGAAGCCAGGAGAATCCGCCGCCAAGGAATCCACCTGTGCACAGGGGATAGGCTGGTAGACAGGTAAGTGATAAAACAGCTTACGTGCTGTAGTGAAGATCGGCAGGACGGGAAGAGACAATCCTGCTGAGGGTTTGAGCGCGTAGAAACACAGACGGCTCCAGACCGATGCTCTGGGCCGAGTGGGCTAAATAGCCCGTGATTGACGAGGCGCAGGTGTGCGCACAGCTGAGGTGGATGACAAGGAGCGGCAAGTTGTGACAAAACAAGGTTAAATATAGATATGTGACATTTCTTAATAAAGAACTGAATATTTAATGGGGTGTCCTAATTTTTTCACATGACTGTAAAATGAAAACAAATACTGCCTCCATAATTGCTGATCTTTGTATGAGCGTCACCTGATGCTGATGTCAGCTGACCTGTGTTGAGTATTTCTCTGATTTTTCAAAACATCTGTAAAAGTCGGTCCAATCGCTATAGTGTGAACCCAGCTTTAACTTAGACTGACTTAGGTAAACTCTGCATAACTTAGCCAAGTGCTCAGGAACTTTTACAAATTTTCAGCATGCTGAAAATTTTCAAAGAACACAACTTTCACCAGTGTTTGCCAACAAACACCAACAATCATTAACTTTTGGCAGCAGAACTAGATGTTTGCCAAAACATCAGTAAAATTTGGTCCAAATGTTGTAGTGTGAATCCATCTTTAGCAGTAGGCTGTGCCATCCTAGGTTCTCAAGTTAGAGGTTCCGCAGATCCTTTCTACCTGTGGCTGTCAGACTTTACAATCTAACCTGTGCTTCTCATAGAGGCCGTATTACACATCACAACTTTGCACAATAGAGGTCATTCCCTCCAATACATAACTTATCCAATTACAATTGTTATTGAGGGTGGCAACAACACTGTTCATTCAAATGTAAAATATACTCTCTGTGTCTATATTTATATATGTATTGCCTGGTAATTTAGCTAACTGTAATGCTCTTAATACCTTCTAACTGCAATTCTCCTGCACTGTGTATATAACTGTGTGCATATGTGTATTTACTTCTTTTGCTAATCAGTTCTTATCTTATTATCTTATTTACTATTGCTCTGAGTGCTGCTATCCCTTCTGCTGCTGTAATCCTGGAATTTCCCCATTGTGGGACTAAAAAAAGCTTATCTTATCTTTTATCTTAATTATACTAGGGGCTCATTATTATTAGTGGCAGGCTGAAAATGGACTGTTTCAGACAGAGCTTAACAGACTTTTTTAAAATGTTGGTGTTACTTAGCATGTGTCAGTATGTGGGACATGAAACTGTCCATGTTTATCTTACCTTTATGATAATGGTTTAATCCGATGTGCAGTGATCCAAAGAAAATTTGGTAACAGTTTATAACACAGCCTGTGTTTTACCTAGTAAAACACCATGGATAAACTGCATTTTACCTAGTACACAGAGCTTGTCAGTGTTTAGCAAATATTTTACTAGTGTTTTATAGGTGTTTTATTGGTCTTTTTATAAGTGTTTTATCCATGTTTTATCTGTGTTTTATCAATGTTTTATAGGTGTTTTATGTCATGATTTAATACCCAGAGGCTCAAACGCAGAGCAAGCAACACTAGATGAACACTCAGACTGAGGTGGTAATGTTTAGCACAACTTTTTTAACATAAAAAACATACAATGCAAACTTAAAGAACATACAAAAAACTACACAAGTGGGCAAAATACACAGCAACACAAACTTAATTAACACACTGTCATGTGCGGGGTTGATGTTCAGCCCTGCCCATGATTGGTGGCTGTAGTTTCTGGATTTGTTGATTAGTTCCAGCTGGCAGGTGATTAGAGCCTGAGCTGGGCTCCCTGCCAGCCTACAGTCTTAGCTCTCTCTCTCCCTTTGCCAGACACTCACCAGCTGCTTGTCATTATTCACACACACACACACACACACCAGACTCCCGCCGCACACCTGCCTCCACTTGTCACTGATTAGTCTGCCTGGTATTTATTGGGTGACAGTGGGGGCATTCAGTGTTGCGACGTAAGTCAGCATACACAGTCAGCCTGTAGTCACCTGCCTTTGTTGATGTCCTGGAGCCATTGGGTTCCCTTTCCCTTTGGACTGCTATGGTGTTGTTTTTTTCCCAGAGCCTGAAACACCAAAACAAAGAACACAAAAAATAACATAAATGGGCATGCTGGAGCAGCACACAGCCTGCACGCAGCCTGCACGCAGCCTGCAGAGGAGAAAAAGGGGAAATGATTAATAATAAAATTTGGGAGGATGATATAGAGTGATGGGTGGCAGTTGCCACAGCCAAGATATAGAGAGTGATGATATACAGCTGTGGACAGAATTGTTGGTACCCCTCTGTTAATGAAAGAAAAACCCACAATGGTCACAGAAATAACTTGAATCTGACAAAAGTGGTAATAAATAAAAATTCTATGAAAATTAACCAATGAAAATCAGACAATGCTTTTGAATTGTGGTTCAACAGAATTATTTTAAAAAACAAACTCATGAAACAGGCCTGGACAAAAATGATGGTACCCTTAACTTAATATTTTGTTGCACAACCTTTTGAGCCAATCACTGCAATCAAACGATTTCTGTAACTGTCAATGAGACTTCTGCACCTCTCAGCAGGTATTTTGGCCCACTCCTCATGAGCAAACTGCTCCAGTTGTCTCAGGTTTGAAGGGTGCCTTCTCCAGACGGCATGTTTCAGCTCCTTCCACAGATGTTCAATAGGATTTAGATCAGGGCTCATAGAAGGCCATTTTAGAATAGTCCAATGTTTGGTTCTTAGCCATTCTTGGGTGTTTTTAGCTGTGTGTTTAGGGTCATTATCCTGTTGCAAGACCCATGACCTGTGACTGAGACCAAGCTGTCTGACACTGGGCAGCACATTTCTCTCTAGAATACCTTGGTGGTCTTGAGATTTCATTGTACCCTGCACAGATTCAAGACACCCTGTGCCAGATGCAGCAAAGCAGCCCCAGAACATAACAGAACCTCCTCCATATTTCACAGTAGGGACAGTGTTCTTTTCTTGGTATGCTTCATTTTTGCGTCTGTGAACATAGTGCTGATGTGCCTTGCCAAAAAGCTGCAGTTTTGTCTCGTCTGTCCATAGGACATTCTCCTAGAAGCTTTGTGGCTTGTCAACATGCAGTTTGGCAAATTCCAGTCTGGGTTTTTTATGATTTGTTTTCAACAGTGGTGTCCTCCTTGGTCGTCTCCCATGAAGTCCACTTTGGCTCAAACAGCGACTGATGGTGCGATCTGACACTGATGTACCTTGACCTTGGCGTTTACCATGAATGTGTATAGAGGTTGTTCTGGGCTCTTTTGTTACCATTCTTCATCAAGTTTCCTCCTGCGGCCACGTCCAGGGAGGTTGGCTACAGTCCCGTGGATCTTAAATTTCTGAATAATATGTGCAACTGTAGTCACAGGAACATCAAGCTGCTTGGAGATGGTCTTATAGCCTTTACCTTTAACATGCTTGTCTATAATTTTCTTTCTAATCTCCTGAGACAACTCTCTCCTTTGCTTCCTCTGGTCCATGTTTAGTGTGGTACACACCATGTCACCAAACAGCACAGTGTCTACTTGTCACCCTTTAAATAGGCCGACTGACTGATTACAAGTTTGTAGACACCTGTGATGTTAATTAGAGGACACATCTTGGTTGAACATGTCCCTATGGTCACATTATTTTCAATCTTTTCTAGGGGTACCATCATTTTTGTCCAGGCCTGTTTCAGGAGTTTGTTTTTTAAAATAAGTCTGTTGAACCACAATTCAAAAGCATTGCCTGATTTTCACTGGTTAATTTTCATAGAATTTTTATTTATTACCACTTTTGTCAGATTCAAGTTATTTCTGTGACCATTGTGGGTTTTTCTTTCATTAACAGAGGGGTACCAACAATTTTGTCCACGTGTGTAAAGCGGTAGAGAAGATAAGGAGTTCTGAATGGTTATAGACATCATGTAGACATGGAAATCTCACTGTTGGAAGAAGAAGAAGATTGTTCAGAACTCCTTTTAAGAACTCCTTATTGAGTAATGACCACATAGAGTGTTATAGACATCATGTAGACATGGAAATCTCACTGTTGGAAGAAGAAGAAGAAGAAGAAGATTGTTCAGAACTTATACAAAGATATAGAGTGAAGAAGAAGAAGAAGAAGAAGAAGAAGAAGAAGAAGAAGAAGAAGAAGAAGATTGTTCAGAACTTATACAAAGATATAGAGTGAAGAAGATGAAGAAGAGGTTGCCAACCGAGAAGAATTCTGACTTTTGATACATAGAGTGATATTTACTGAGTGAAGTACATGGTGATAAGGACTACAGCTCCTGACCAGATGGGGTGATGATGTAGAATGAAGTGCGTGGCAGTGGTGCACCTGTGTGCTGGTTGCCACCTGCCAATCAAATCTAAAAGAAGAAGAAGAAGGCCGACATCTTGGCTGTGGCTACTGCCACGGCCAAGACGGCCAAGATGTGTAGAATAATGATATAGAGTGAAGTGATGATATAGAGTGAAGTACGAGGAGAGGAAGAAGAGTGATGTCTGAAGATAGAGTTGAGGTTCGATTGGACACAGCAATGATGATAGAAGGACTACAGCTCCTGACCAGATAGAGTGATGATATGGAGTGAAGTGTGTTGTGGTAGTGCACCTGTAAGCTGGTTGCCAACCGCCAATCAAATCTAAAAGAAGAAGAAGAAGAAGAAGAAGAAGTGGTAGAGAAGAAAAATGTCACAAAGTTATGAGGAAAAACAGACACACAGACAGACAAACATATATAGTGTCTGGTGGCCAACCGCCAGTCAGAGCAGTTGATGGCAATAACACGCTCCTGACCAGATAGAGTGATGATATAGAGTTAAGTACGTGGCAGTAATGCACCTGTAAGCTGGTTGCCAGCTGCCATTCAAATCTAAAAGAAGAAGAAGAAGAAGAACTTGGGAGATAAGGGAGGAGATGAGAAAGAGAGAAGAGGAGACTTACAACTTGAGCAGAGAGTCCAGCTGTGAACTCCAGCGTGTGGTGGTTGGAGCTGGTGGGGAAAACATCAGCGGGATGACAACAAGGGGAAGACGGCTGAGTGGAAAGGAGAAGTGGGTAGACCTGGAGGGAATTGATGTTGTCCTTGAGATGAAAGGTTCAGGTGAGCGTGTGCAGCCTCGGAGACACACCGCTGAAACAGCAGCAAACCTGAAGAGGAGAAGACACACAAAGGTAAGACAACTGGGAAAAATAACGCCAAACAACATTAACAGTAGTTGTTTTTAGGCAGCAATACCCAATGGTCCAGCAGAGAAGCATTCACAGACTGGATCTTTTATACACTGGCAACCAAGGAAGCAGAAGGTGTGTCCAATCATGCAGGTGCGCTGATCAGCTCCGGAGCAAGGAAACAGCCAGGATGGGAGGGGGAACACGCTCACCTGATCCTCACAGTGCCCCCACCTAAAGGGATGGCTCCTGGCATCCCTCCAGGTTTGTTAGGATGTGCCTGATGGAAGGCCTGAACCATACCCTTATTGTTGAAATATGACCCGGGGATCCACGACCTCTCTTCCAGTCCATAACACTTCCAGTGGACCAGATATTGAAGACCCTGGCCCCGACGACGGACGTCCAGAATCCTCTGGATGATGTAGGTGGTATGGCCGTCGAGGACCCGGGGAGGAGGAGGAGGCTCCGGGGGAGGACAGAAGGGGCTGGCGGAGAGGGATTTAATCCGTGACACATGGAAGGTTGGGTGGATGTGGAGAGTTGGAGGTAGCTTGAGCCGAATGGTGACATCATTGATGATGCATGAGATGGGATACGGGCCCAGAAAGCGCGGTGACAGCTTCCATGACTCTGTCTTCAATGGCACTTGTTCGGCAGACAACCAGACCTTCTGACCCATGGTGCACTTGGGCACCAGCGCACGTCTGTGGTTGGCGTAGAGGCGATTCTGCTCGGTTGAACGGAGAAAAGCAGCCCGAGTGGACTTCCACTGACGGTGACAGCAACGAGCGTGGGCCTCCACAGATGGCACAGCAATCTCTCTCTCCACCATAGGTAATAATGGTGGAACGTACCCCATAGATGTCTTGAAGGGCGTCAGGCCAGTGGCGGAGGAGACGGCAGTATTATGTGCATACTCCACCCAGGTCAGGTGGGAGCTCCAGGTGGTTGGGTTACAGGATGCTACACACCTCAGAGTGGCCTCCAAAGACTGGTTGGCACGCTCAACCAGACCATTAATTTGAGGATGATACCCAGACGTGAGGCTGATGGTGGTATCCTGGGAATGGCAGAATGTTCTCCAGACCTGCGAGGTAAACTGCGGCCCTCGGTCTGAAATGATGTCCATCAGAATCCCATGCAAACGGATAACGTGGAGAGTGAGGAGGTTGGTGGTCTTGGCCGCAGAGGGTAATTTGGACAGGGGAGCTAAATGGATAGCTTTGGAAAAATGGTCAATGATGGTGAATATGACAGTGTTGCCTTGAGATGGAGGGAGACCTGTAACAACATCCATGGCAATGTGTGGCCAGGGGTGACTAGGGACAGGTAGGGAATGAAGGAGGCCGGCTGGTGGTGAAGAATCAGACTCATTTGTAGCACAAACCTGGCATGCATTAACATAGTGCTTAACATCTGTTCTGAGAGTCGGCCACCAAAAAACTCGTTGCAGCAGTTCTATAGTCTGGGAAATGCCAGGGTGACAGGTGAAGAAACTGGTGTGCCCCCACTGGATAACTTCACTGTGGAGGGCAGAAGGGACATAATGTAGGTTCGCCTGGCCTCCCTCAGGGATGGGTTCAAAGGACTGGGCCTGCCGGACCATATGCTCGATTTCCCAAGAAAGGGCTCCTAAAACACAGGAGGAAGGCAGAATGGTCTCTGGAGGAGAAGTGGCAGCTGCAGAGAGAGAGGAAGGAAAGGAGTCGGAGGAAAACTGGCGAGAGAGAACATCGGGCTTGATATTATGAGACCCAGGACGGTAGGTAATGGAGAGATCAAGCCTGAGAAACTGTCAAGAAACTGGCAAAACCCAGGAAGCACTGAAGCTGCTTCCTGGTCTGGGGGATAGGCCAATCTACCACCGCCTTGACCTTCTCTGGGTCGGCCTTTAATGCACCCTTGGCCACAATAAACCCAAGGAAGGAAGTGGAGCTGGAAGTAAACTCCCACTTCTCGGCTTTCACAAAAAAGTTGGCTCTCCAACAGTCGTTGCAGGACTGCCCGGACATGGACTGTGTTCTCCTACAGCCTGCAGGAAAAAATAAGAATGTCATCAAGATACACAAAAACAAAATGATTCACCATGTCCCGGAGGATGTCATTTATCATCCTTTGGAAGACGACGGGAGCGCTGGTCAGCCCAAAGGGCATGACCAGGTACTCAAACTGCCCCCAGTGAGTTTTAAAAGCCAGCTTCCACTTGTCTCCCTTGCGTATGCAAACTAGATGGTAAGCATTGCGGAGATCGAGTTTGGTGAGCAGCTCGAAAGCCAAGTTTATGAGTGGTAATGGGTACTTGTCTTTGACAGTAATAGCATTGAGCTCATGGTAATCTATGCATGGGTGCAACGGCTCGTCCTTTTTGCCCACAAAAAAGAATCTGGAGCCGAGAGGAGCGGATGACAGACGAATGAGGCCAGCGCTCAGGGAGTCCTTGATGTAACTCTCCATCACCTCCCTCTCCGGCCCAGACAAGCTGTAGAGCTGACTGGATGGCAGCCGTGCACCCGGAAGGAGGTCTATAGTACAGTTGTAGGACTGATGAGGTGACAAAGAGAGGGCCCTAGACTTACTAAAGACCTCCCCAAGGTCATGATAGACCTCAGGTATGAGACTGAGATCCGACGGCTTGACCGGAGGGGAGGAGATAGATAGAGTGCTCACCCACTCTGTGTTTTATCCGTGTTTTATAGGTATTTTATCTGTGCTTTATCAGTGTTTTATCTGTTTTTTTCTGTGTTATCTGTTTTGTTATTTTATCAATGTTTTATCAGTATTTTATCAAAACACAAAAACTACTGAAAGAAATTATATAGGCTTTTCAAATCGATACAGTAGTTGTATCTAATACATATCTTGGATGATTTACACCCTGACCCAACTGTGGGTTTGGGGTCAAGGGGTCAATGGCAAGGCAAAGCAAGGCAAGTTTATTTGTATAGCACATCTTATGTACAAGACAATTCAAAGTGCTTTACATAAAGCATTACAGCCAGTTGCAAAAGGAATACATAAGAATTTAAAAGCAAACTAAAAGTTAAATTAAACAAACAAAAACAAGATACGACAAATAAAAGTTACAGTACATTGTAGGTTACTGAAAGGCCGTTGCAAAGAGCAACTGAGAGTTTGAGCAGCCCTGATGCTTTCTGGGAGTTTGTTCCATATGTGAAGAGCATAAAATCTAAACATTGCCTCACCGTGTTTGGTTCAAACTCTGGGCACAGATAGTGCTGTAGGCCTGACCCTGATGACCTGAGGGCTCTGGGTGGTTCATAATGGACTAGCAGATCTGAAATGTATTTTGGCCCTAAACCATTCAGAGCTTTATAAACCAACAGCAGTATTTTGAAATCTATTCTTTGACAGACAGGAAGCCAGTGTAAAGATCTGAGAACTGGAGTTAGATGAACCACTTTCTTGGTCTTAGTGAGGACTCAAGTTGTAGTGTTCTGAACCAACTGCAGTTGTCTGATGGACTTTTTAGGGACACCTGTGAGGACAACATTACATTAGTCCAGTTTACTGAAGATAAATGGATGGACAAGTTTATCCAGATCCTGCTGAGACATCAGACATTTAATCCTTGCTATGTTCTTTAAGTTATAATAGGCTGATTTCAATACTGTCTTAATGTGACTGTTAAAATTCAGGTCTGAGTCCAGAACCACACCCAGATTTCTGGCTTGGCTGTTGGTTTTTAGCATCACTGATTGAAGCTGAGTACTAACTTTGAGTCTTTCTTCTTTGCTCCAAAAACTATTATTTCAGTTTTGTCTTTGTTTAACTGAAGGAAGTTCTGGCACATCCACTCTTTAATTTGATCAATGCATTTGATCAGGGTTTTAATTGGACCATAGTCTCCTGGTGAAAAGGTTATGCAGATTTGTGTATCATCTGCATTATTATGGTAATATATTTTGTTGTTTTTTATGATTTGAGCTAGTGGGAACACATAGATGTCAAAAGCAAAGGCCCCAAAATGGAACCTTGGGGAACTCCACAGGTTATTTTTGTTTGCTCAGATTTGTAGTTACCGATAGATACAAAATAGTCCCTGTCTTTTAAATAGGACTCAAACCAGTCAAGTGCTTTACTAGAAGGTCCCACCCAGTTTTTCAGCCGGTCTAGTAAGATGTTATGTCAACCGTGTCAAATGCAGCACTGAGGTCCAGTAGAACAAAGTTTGAAATGTTGCCATTATCTGTATTGGAGTGGATGTCATTAAGGACCTTAACTAGAGCTGTCTCAGTGCTGTGGTGTGGCCGAAAACCTGACAGGAGGACATCAAAACAATTATTTAATGTCAGGAAGTTGTACAATTGTTGAAAAACAGTTTTTTCTATTATTTTACTAAGAAAGGAGAGGTTTGATATTGGCCTATAGCTGTTCATAAGTGAGGTGTCTAGGTTGCTCTTTTTTAGAAGTGGCTTGATAACAGCTGATTGTAAGCACTGAGGGAAGACACCTGAATGCAAAGACATATTTATGATCTGTAGTAGATCTGAGGCCATGCAATGGTCACAAAGGTCAAAGTTCAAAGTTAACATTGCAGTTAAACTATGGTAAATGCTACATTTACTATTACTATGATAAAACGAGTAAAGCTATGGCCACCAAACCTGGTATACAGGTTCACTTTGGGATCCTGATCTCTGACTATGGGTTTGGGGTCAAAAGGTCAAAGGTTAACATTCCCTATGCCTTATTATTGCTCCTTCATACTTCCATACCTGACTTACTGTGTGGAAGTATGGGGAAACACATGGAGAGTTTGTTTGCAAAAACCGATAAACGCCACTTCCATGAAAATTTAACTCTTTACACCTACTTATAGAAGTTCAAATCCTTTTGTCTCAAAAGCCGATATGTCCTATGTTATAGACGCTACAAATTCATGTTTTTTCAAAAGCCGATAAACGCCAGGAGGTTTTTTTTTTTTTTTTTTTTTTTTTTTTACAAAAGCAGATAGCTCCACACGACAAATCAGCGCTTGGTATTTGGGTCACGTGACTCATCTTGGCTGCCTTCCCGGTCTGCTCGCTCTGACTGATTTCCCTGGCTGTGTTCGGAATGTTCACTCACTCACTCACTCCCTCCGTACACGCTATATAGTGAATTTAGATATAGTGGACTATACCGTAAACTCAATATAACAATAAAATTAACCACTTTTGGACATTACTGGGCTTGTGGGCTTGAGGGGCGGTGGTGGTGCAGGTGTAGTGTGACCAACTACTGATCGGAGGGTCATGGGTTCGATTCCCGCTCTGTCTGCTTGTCGAAGTGTCCTTGAGCAAGACACTGAACCCCCAGTTGCTCCTGGTGGCCTGGTTAGCGCCTGCGTGCATGGGAGCTCTGTCGCCATCAGTGTGTGAATGTGTGTGTGAATGGGTGGATTGCAGGATCTGTAGAGCGCTTTGGTCATCCTAGATGAGAAGAAAAGCGCTATATAAGTGAACGCCTGCACGGTGGCGCAGTGGTTTAGCACTGTGGCAGCACAGTTTTACCCTCGGCCGGGGGATCGCGGGGATCATGAGATCGTGGGTTCGATCCCAGCCCCCGGCCAACAGTGAGCTGTGTGGAGTTTGCATGTTCTCCCCGTGTTGCGTGGGTTTACTCCGGGATTTCTCCGGTTTCCTCCCGCACACCAAAAACATGTAGGTTTAGGGCGCTCGCGCACGCAACGACCAGCAGCCGGTGGCTTGTCACCAGACTGCAAACCAAGTCTACCTTCGGGTACAAATAAGTAACAAAAAAAAAAAAAAAACGCCATTTGCCATTTGTTTTCGCAGCACGGTTAATGACATCATCACGTGAGACAGTAAAACGTAACAGACTAACGGTGGTAAAAAAAAATGAATGCCTGTATGTAATTTGTAGTAAATATGTATTAAATCAAATCGGTTTTGCTGAATTATTAAATATAAATACCTTAAGGAAGTTTATGTTGTGATGTGAAGCTCTTCTCTCTCCGTTGGCTGCGCATATTGTATATTAGACTGTTGTTGTTGTTGTTTTCTTTTTTCCCAGCCTTATTCCTTTTCTTTTTATACTGTGCACATCAATGAAGAAAGAGATAAATGCCATTTCAATTCTCCTGTATGTCCTGTACATATAGTAGTACTGACATTAAAATCTTTGAATCTTGAATCTTGAATTATAGCTTTATTATAGCTATATTATACAATTTTACAGCGTGGATATGCCTAAATCAGTGTGTCAATCATACTACATTGATGCTTATAGACATTCAAGTATGTTCCAGACAAACTTGCATGGTTTTCGGGACTTGTCTGTTTTGGCAAAAGAATTGTTTGTAGATTTATCTGTTTTTTGCAAAAAAAAAGTACTAATAAATTGCCAAAAAGTAACAATGAGTTGATGTTTGATTTTTTTGCTTTTTTATGTCTGAGATACTCATATTGCGTGTGCTGAGGGCATGCGCTGAGCAGCTGGCAGGGGTCTTCACAGACATCTTCAATCTGTCCCTGGCCCAGGCCGTGGTACCAGCGTGCTTCAAGACCACTTCAATAGTACCAGTGCCGAAACATTCAACACCATCGTGCCTAAATGACTATCGCCCTGTGGCACTGACGCCCATAGTCATGAAGTGCTTTGAGCGACTGGTCTTGGCACAGCTCAAAAAAGGCCTGCCCCCAACACTGGACCCTCATCAGTTCGCCTACCGGAGCAACAGGAGTACAGAGGATGCGGTTTCTACAGCGCTGCACTATGTACTCTCACACCTGGATGACAAGAACACCTGCGCAAGAATGCTGTTTATTGACTTCAGCTCAGCATTCAACACAGTTATCCCCTCCAAGTTGCTCACCAAACTTGGGGACCTGGGAATCAGTACCTCCACCTGCAACTGGATCATGGATTTTCTGACCAACAGACCCCAGCATGTTAGGTCAGGCCCCAACCGTTCTTCCGTCATCACACTCAACACTGGTGTACCACAGGGCTGTGTGCTCAGCCCATTCCTCTACTCCCTCTACACCCATGACTGCAGGCCTATGTATGGATCCAATTCCATCATAAAGTTCGCAGATGACACCACGGTGATTGGACTCATCAGGGACAACGACGAGTCAGATTACAGGGCAGAGGTTGAGCACTTGGCTACTTGGTGCGCTGACAATAACCTGCTCCTTAACACCAGCAAAACCAAGGAGCTTATAGTGGACTACAGGAAGGAGAGGGAAGAGACACATGACCCCATCCATATCAATGGCATAGCTGTTGAACGTGTCCCCAGCTTCAAATTCCTGGGGACCCACATCTCGGAGGACCTGTCCTGGTCAGTTAACACCACCAGCCTGATCAAGAAGGCCCATCAGCGCCTCTTCTTCTTGAGGACATTGAAGAAGAACCATCTGTCAACTGACATCCTGGGTAACTTCTACCGCTGCGTGATAGAGAGCACCCTGACCAACTGTATCACACTCTGGTATGGGAGCTGCTCTGTAGCTGACCGCAAGGCGCTGCAGCGGGTGGTGAAAACCGCCCAACGCATCACAGGGACTCCACTTCCAGCTATAGAGGACGTCTACAGGAAAAGATGTCTGCGCCGGGCACGCAGCATTCTTAGGGACTCCAACCATCCTGCTCATGGACTGTTCCAGCTTCTCCCCTCCAGAAGACGTTTCAGAAGCCTTCGGACTAGAACCAGCAGGTTTAGGAACAGTTTCTTTCCAACAGCTGTCACGTTATTGAACTTAGTTCCCCGCTGACTCTCTTACAATCATCTTTTACCATCCTCACCTGTACATAACTGCATAACTACATAACTACATCTAACTTATTGCACATTATTTGCACATAACAGTACTTTTAACTTTCTGCACTGCTGCATACGTATATTTGCATATATTTGCTTAAATTGCACATACTGTTAATTACCGTATATACTGCACTGCTGTCCTTTGCACTTCTGATTGGATGCTAAACTGTGTTTCGTTACCTTGTATTCATACATGTGTAATGACAATAAAGTTGAATCTAATCTAATCTAATCTAATTTCAAGTGATCATGTCTTAGAAACTGATTTGGAAAAACTGGGGCTGTTTCAGTTGAAAGTATCATTGTCTTACAACAAAAGGAGTCAATTTATGAAAAAACTTAAATGAGGAAATGAAATCAGGTGGAACATTAATGAAACTGAAAAGGCTAATTAAAAATGATATACTCATTGTATATATCTTCAAAATACTCCTTCCACCTTCTCAACACACTCTCATAATTTATTAGTACATTACCATTTCTATCCTTAATCAGGCTAACCTGCTGCACATCTTTTCCAGCTCGATCTCTGTGTCTAGCCAATTGATACAAGTCATTTTCTCCTTCCTTAGTATTTAGCCTCTCAAACATCTCACTATATGACTTTTCTTTTGCCTTTGCCACCTCTCTCTTTGCCATGCACCTAGATTCCAAATACTCCTGTCTACTTTCATCTCCCTGACTATTCCACTTTTTCTTTCCTAACGTCTTCCTTTGAATACTTTCCTGTACCTCCTCATTCCACCACCCAGTCTCTTTGTCTTCCTTCGTCTGTCCACTGTATACACCACATACCTTTCTACCCGTTTCCCTCAATATTTTTGCTGTACTTTCCCAGTCATCTGGTAATTCTTCCCTACCACCCAGAGCCTGTATCAACTCCTTCCTGAACTCTGTGCAACCTTCTTCCTTCTGTAACTTCCCCCACTTAATCTTTGGCTCTGCCTTCACTCTTTTCCTCTTCTTGCTTTCCAAAGTCATCCTACAGACTACCATCCGATGCTGTCTAGCTACCTTCTCCCCTGTCACCACCTTGCAGTCTCCTGTCTTTTTCAGATTTCTCCTTCTGCATAAGATATAGTCCACCTGTGTGCATCTTCCTCCACGCTTGTAAGTCACTCTACGTTCCTCTCTCTTCTTAAAGTATGTGTTCACCACAACCATTTCATCCTTTTAGCAAAATCCACAACCATCTGTCCTTCCACATTTCTCTCCTTAAAACCATACCTACCCAGGACCTCCTCATCACCTCTGTTTCCTTCACCAATATGCCCATTAAAGTCCGCTCCAATCACCACTCTCTCCCTCTTGGGAACACCCTCTACCACTTCATCCAACATACTCCAGAATTCCTCTTTCTATTCTACCTTACATCCAACTTGTGGGGCATATGCACTGACAACATTCAACATCACACTGTCATAAACCCTCCGTGCGCCCTATCATTGCGCACGGAGGAGAGAAGAAGAAACGAGGATTTAAGTGCAGGGGTTACCACACACACATTTATTAAACACAGTTCAGGGCAAACCATACAAATGGTTAGGCTGCTCGGGCTAACAAAGAGTCCACTTGTGATGTTAGGCTGTACAGGGGAAAAGTGTAGCAGTTGTGCTGCACAAGGAAACGCTACCAGCAGAGCAGCACAACTGCACAGAAAAATGTTAGAGTTACTCCCAGCCTAAGCAATCTGGGTCCTCCAGTAGATCGGAGAGCATAAACCTTCAGACGTGACGGTTAGACGGCAGAGCACAGCCATCTAACGCGTACAATGATCCAGCGACGTTTGTCCAGCAAAGAGCTGCTTGTGAACAAATGCCGCTGCCGTGGCAAATAGGGAACACCTGGGCGAGGCACAGAAGGGATGATTAACGGGACTGGAAACAGCTGATGGAGTCAGAGGGAGAGCGAGGGGGCGTGGCTGGACCTACGGACTGTCAGCAGCGTGAGAGAAAGTAGGTCACAGAGGCAGACTAACAGCTGCCGGTCAGGCAGTGGCAAAGGATATGGAAGTTAGTACAATAATACACAAAAATGCACATAACCAGTAAAAACAAAACCCCCAGAGAGATCGAGGCCGAGCCGGGGAAAGCCAAGCCAGCTCGGCTCGTGACAGAGCCCCCCCTTTAAGGGGTGGATGCCCAGACACCCAAGGTAACATCAACCCCCCCCCCCCCCCACCTAACAGGAGCAACAACAACGAACAACACGAACTTGGGTGGGAGGTAGGGGGAACAGGAAGGAGGGAATACAATACCCTGCTCAGGGTCCACAATTAACCCCCCCAAGTCCAAAGCTGTAGCGGCTCGGGGGGCCACCCTGAGTCCCAGGCCCAGCAGGCAGTTCAGCTAACCCAGTCAGGTGGCCTGCCGGAGAACACGGGCCATCTGGCCCAGCGACTCGGTCACTCAGGCGGTCGGCCAGCGTTGTTGATCCACCAAAGCTGACGGTGAGGCAGGAGGCGGTCTGCCTACCGGGAAGCTCGCTGGTGGGTGACCGGACCAAAGGGAGGGGACCCCCATGGCATAGGACTGGGAGAAGAAAGGGACCACGGCATCCTCATGGCAATCCACAGCACCCTCGGTGGCCCCCAACCGGGCCGGCTCCGCTGCACCCACGATGGACTCCAGCGGGAGCCTAGCTGCACCCACAACGGCCCCCAACTGGGCCGGCTCTGCTGCACCCACGAGGGACTCCAGTGGGAGTCTAGCTGCACCCACGGTGGACTCCGGCTGAGGCTCAGCTGCGCCCACGGTGACCTCCGGCTGAGGCTTAGCTGCGCCCACAGTGCCCTCTGGCTGAGGCTCAGCTGCACCCATGGTGGACCCCAACCGGCCCAAGGCTGCACCCTCAGTGGAACCCGTGCTGGAGTGTGGCCTCCAGGATGGGTCCAAAGAGGAGTGCAGCAGCCACGTCGGGCTGATCCTGGAGTGCAGCCCCCACGATGGTCCAAGGCCAGCCTGCCGCGCCCACGGAGATGCAGTCTGCGGAGGGACCCACGCGACGGCCTTGGGCAGCGGGGATGCTGGACCCACGGGGTTGCTGAGTGGCGGACCCGGTTCCAAGGCGACCCCTGCAGGAGGAGCAGAAGCAATGGCCTCCTCCACTTGACGGACCGGACCCATGACGACCTCCGGCAAAGGCACACCCTCTCCGGCGACCCTAGATGAAGGCTCAGGGGAAGCAGGAGGAGAAAGATGGTTAGGTTGCCGGCGGCGGCGGCGGAGTCCGATGAGGTGAGTTCAAATGCAGCTGATGGCAGCACCTGACTCTCCCCCCAAAGAGCCAGACAAGATCTCTCTAAAACTGACATGAGAAACACAAGAGAGAAAATTTGCCTGAGCTCGAGTTCCACCGCTGTCCAGGACTCCGTCGATCCTGGCGATGAACACCTGGACCCAGCCTCCAAGAGGTCCAGGTCTGGCTCCCAATCAGCTGCAGAAGCCTCCACAGCGGGCGAGGTGGTTATTGCAGTCCTAGTGTCCTCCTGCAGCGGCTCCAACGCTGGGGATTCCTCCGTCATGGCTGCAGGGGAACCTTTCCATGCTGGCTCTGGGAAGGACTCCTCCGAAGCCACTGGCTCCTCCACCATTGGATGGCCCTGACCTTGGGCCGACAGGTCCTCGGTGAGAATTGGAGGAGACACGGAGAGGGGGAAAAATGAATTAATTAGGGCAGCTGGAGGAGAGGACCCAGCGGACTGCTTAGACTGGGCCTCTCCCTCGGGAGACAGACAAGGTTCAGTGTCATTAGATGGTTTACGATGGAAAAATACTTGCCTGTCATCATGGTCCTTGCTGTTCGCAGCTGCAGGCGGCTGACAGTCATCCCTCCCCGTGCCGGTGGTGACGTGGGCCCCTCAGACAGCTTGTGGAGGAGCTGTCTCCCTGACGACGGAGGAGGGCATTACCGGGGTGAGCTCAGCGGACTTCTTGGCTGCTGGACAGGAGAGGGCTGCTAGAGGCGATGAGAGACTCTCCCGGTGCCTCCTAGCTGGCGAGATGGCATCGGCCGTCCTGGTCCTCTGACGCTCCTCCCTGACCCGGCTATTGACGACGGCAAGCAGGTTCACTCACTCCTCATCCGATGGTGGATCCGGGGGCCGGGTAGGCGTGGGTGGTGAGACCCTCACTGCTGGGGAAGGGCGTCCTCAGGCCTCCCTCTCACAGCGTTCCTCTTCAACCCGGCGGTTGAGCACAGCGAGCATAGCCGTCCACTCCTCATCCGCCGGCGGAGCCGCAGAAGGACCTCTCCGTGTTGGCTCCGGGAAGGAATCGTCTGGAACCACCAGCTCCTCCTCCATTTGGCGGCTCGGTCCTCGGACTGGCAGGCACTCAGGAACCAAAGGAGGAGACACAGAGAGGGTAAAAGAAGAGTTCTTAGCTGCAGCCGGTAGGGGGAGCCCAGCAGACTGCTGTAATTGGGCCCCTTTCCCGGGAGACAGACAAGGTTTATTATTGTCATCCCTGCCTTTGATGTTAGCTGCTGCAGCTGGCAGGCTGTCATCCCCCTCTGTGTCCACGGTAAAATGGCCCTCTTCTACTGGTGGAGGAGGGGCCGGCTCCATGGCCACGGAGGTGGGCGTTCCCGGGACGACCCCATCAGACCGTGCAGGAACTGCAGGGAAGATGGCTGCTGGTGGAGGAGAAGACTTCTCACGGCGCTGTCCCTTATGTGCCCGGATCGACCGTGCTGGAGCAAGTGGAGGGTCGAGCAATGCACCATGGAAGCTGCCAGTTTGCAGGGAAGCGGGCCTCTGTCCCGGCGTCACGGGAAATGCCAGGCCCGGGAGGAGCGCTGGAGCGAGCAGACTGTGGAGAACAGGTCGGCATATTGTGGGTAGAACCATAGCCCGGGGTGTGCCTCCAAAATCCCCACCGCTCCGTGGACGCACCACCAATCCCTCTCGGGTCCGCTGGCGGCAAGAAACTCATCCACATAGCTCCGGATGTACAGCAGCCAACTCCTCCTCGCTCGAAGACCCCGCTGTCGCTGTCTTTCTCCGGCGGGACCAGGGCATGACGAACTCCAACGCAGGTTAGTCCAAAGCAAAGGAACAGTTATAGTGATAAGGGGAAAAAATGATATGTGGGTGAAACTCGCTAAATCCTTTTAATGGGCTGGATCATTCTGTCATAAACCCTCCATGTGCCCTATCATTGTGCACGGAGGAGAGAAGGAGAAACAAGGATTTAAGTGCAGGGGTTACCACACACACATTTATTGAACACAGTTCAGGGCAAACCATACAAATGGTTAGGCCACTAGGGCTAACAAAGAGTCCACTTGTGATGCTAGGCTGTACAGGGAAAAAGCATAGCATTTGTGCCGCACAAAGAAACACTACCAGCAGAGCGGCACAACCGCACAGAGAAACACTAGAGTTACTCCTAGCCTAAGCAATCCGGGTCCTCCAGTAGATCGGCGAGCATAAACCTTCAGACGTGACGGTTAGGATATGGAAGTTAGTACAAAAATACACAAAAATGCACATAACCAGTAAAAGCAAAACCCCCAGAGAGATTGAGGCCTAGCCGGGGAAAGCCAAGCCGGCTCGGCTTGTGACACACACTTTTGACTTCTAGCTTCAAACTCATGATTCTGTCTGACTCCCTCTTTACCTCCTAAATATTCTTCACATACTCTTCCTTCAAGATTACTCCTACTCAATTTCTCTTGCTAGCTACACCATGGTAAAATAGTTTAAATCCACCTCCAATGCTCCTAGCCTTGCTTCCCTTCCCTTCTATCTGGTTTCTTGAAGACACAGTATATCTACCTTTCTTCTCTCTATCATATCAGCCAACTCTCTGCCTTTACCAGTCATTGTCCCTACATTTAACACCCCTACTCTTACCTGCACACTTCTGCATTTCCTTTTCTCCTCTTCATTCTCACATGCTTTCCCCCTCTCCTCCTCCTCAATCTTTGACCAACAGTAGCCCACTTTCCACCGGCACCCTGTTAGTTAACAGCACCGGTAGCGGTTGTTGTTAACCTGGGCCTTGACCAATCTGGTATGAAAGTCTCATTTGTCTGTTTGTTTTATTAATGTGTATCTTAAAAGCAGCAGGATTCAAGGATTCGAAGGCTTTATTATCATGTGCACAGTTAAGAAATGCTACATTTCCTGAGCAATGAAATTCTTACTTTGCTCTCCAAACAAATGCCAAGGTAATAGCAGGGATGTGATTTGGGGTTCGGAAAATTATCTGAAAATTTCGCAGGGGGTCTGGGGGACCCCGAAGCTCCTGGGTTTTTATGATTTTTAAGTACCAGAACTGTGCTTAAATGACATAAAACAAACAGCTGAATGCCACTTATTACTGTATAATATTGACTTATGTTCCAAGAAGATAGCATTCCTAAAATATTTCAACAAGCATTATCCATCACATGCTACTTGATCAAATCAAAATCAGTTAATTTTATCTATTCCATAATAGAAATAAAATTCCAACATACCATTACTTTTTATAATTTCAGCATTCATTTCAGATCACCAGTTTCAATCTCCATTGAGTCTTGAGCTGTTCATTTTGCACAATCACTGATATAGCTAAGTCTTAGAAATATTCAAAAGTTATGAGTCAATGTCCACTGTGCACTGTCAATTTCAAACTGTTTGGAATCATAAAAGTAATGTAACTAAATTGTTTTGCTATTTTTTTCTCCTCAGCATCAATGTCAACATAGCTACAGAAAATATACAAAGTTCCAAGTCCATTTCAGCATATTCCCCTATATCTACACTACATTTTTTTAATTTTGGACTTCAGTGCCTTAATGTGGGTCTTCCTGGCTTGTTTCTGAGCAGCTTGAACCGTCTTCCTTGATGCAGACTTGCTCATTTGGGCATCCATTTTCACTTCAAGCTGCTTCCGCTTTGCCGAGAGCACCTTTTTTTCGAGCAATACAAACGGGACTACAAACATTTAACTGTAGAAAATAGCATACATATATATGCATGCAAGCAAGCAATTATCATTCAGTAACATAATAGATGACAAAATCCGTATCTGATATATGTGTGATATTAATTAGGGAAGACAGAAAAGCACAAACATAAACGTAATTCTAAGTATGTGTGGCGTTAAAAATATTTTTTAAATAAAGTCCAAAACATCTTCAGCAGGCAAGATGAAGAAAATATTAACTAGATGACATGTATACAAAAATATATCTTCACATACCTCAAAATTCACTACTCTATCCGCAACTGGCACTGGTTGTTGGGGTGGATCATTCCTTTCGATTTCCGTGTCCGATCGTGTCGTCAACAAAGAGTGGAGGCCGTATGGTTTCGATGGTTTTTTCTGAACACCGAAAGTTCCAGCAATTGAATAATTAGTAGACCTCGATTTGACCTCTTGTACATGTTTTTTGCTCCTAGCATGACTCTCGAGAGACTTAAATCCTCTTCCACCATAGTCAATCGTGTTGTGACACCACGTGCATATCGCCTTCCTGGCACGGTCGATGTTCCGTATGCGAGAGCGTATGTGAGAGGGAGGAAAACAAAGGATTGCCTTTAAGATAAGAAACAGCCGCGTTCATCGGTCACTGCAAGGACGATCAGCCATTCAGGCGCGTTGTTTCATAAAAAAGGCAGAATTCCGCGAATTGGCGGAAAAATCACATCCCTGTAATAGGTACAGAAGCAACAATTCTAAGGTCATGACACACTAACAACAATTCTAAGGTCATGACACAGTAACTTACAGTAACTCAATCCTAATACTAATGGATGCTAATAACACACACACCAACACACAGCTAGGACTCCTTAAGCACACCTTAATACTAAATACTAAGACTAATGAGTACTAATAACACTATGTACAGTGTGCAAATAAGCATTGTGCAACCTGATGTGAACCTGAGATGGTATAGACCTATGTACAGTGTGCAAATGAGCATTGTGCAACGAGCAGTGTATAATTACAAATTACAAATTAGTACCCGGTGATATTTTCTGTAACGGTAGTATCAGCAGACTGTGCATGATAAGTAGCAGCAGAGATGATAATTAGCAGCAGAAATGACATGAACATCAGACGGGTGAGACTATATCTACTGTACAGGTGAGCAGTGTGCAAATTTAGCAGTTGGTGTGTGAGTTCCTATATGCAAAGCTGTGTTACGGAGTTTTGGGAGTTGTTATCTGTTCAGGAGTCTGATGGCAGTGGGAAAGAAGGAGTTCTTCAGTCTGGTTGTCCTGCATTTCACACTTCTGTACCTCTGGCCTGAGGGTAGACGTGTGAACAGCAGGCTACAGGTACAGAAATCTGAGACTTTTTTTTTTTCAAAATTTTAATTAATTTCTATTTATTACCTTTTAACCCTTACCCACTCCCAAAACTTAAGGGTAATCTCTTAATCTTAACTCTAAATTTCATCTCAAATAAAATGGTGTGAGTAAAGTGCTGACAGCAGGACACGAGCCAGCAACCTTTGATTGCCAGCCCACTATACTATCTACCTTAGCCACAGTTATAGCTGGCTTGGAGTTGATCTGAAAAGGCTTTGTCGGATTGTCAACTCTTCCATGGCAATACACATTTCATATATGGATACAGCTTCCATATTCATAGCCACTGCCTTTTCTGATTTAGCACACTGTTTTGTTTACAAAATAAATGTTTGTGTTGAAGTGCCAAAGGGAGCACTTTGAGGTGAGTGCAATATACCCCGCTTCTGTTTTCTTTAACAATCCAGTACTTACTGACAGAGAGCAGTTTTTAACTTTTCAGTATAATTACTGTTGCAGAAGCAAATTATGATAAGCTCATCATCCACAAATAAACAATAAAGTATACTACCCATAGAAGTAGGGCAGGATCCCGAGGTGAACCTGTGTAGCAAGTTTGGCAACCCTAAAGAGCTTTACACGTTGTATTGTAAGAGAGCATAGGGAGTGTCATCTTTGTCCTTTGACTTTTTGACCCCAAACCTATAGTCAGAGGTCATGGTCTCAGAGTGAATCTGTGTACCAGGTTTGGTGACCCTAGCTTTCGTTGTTGTTGAGATATAGTTTATAAACCATTTTGATATTTACCTTTGACCTTGCAGTTCCAAAGCGACAGTTACACTTCAGGGTCACAGGGTGAACCTGTGTACCAAGTTCACCCTGGGGACGGCTGTGGCGCAGGTGTAGTGTGGCCAACTACTGATCAGAGGGTGAGGGGTTTGATTCCAGCTGTGTCTGCAGTCTGCATGTCCAAGTGTCCTTGAGCAAGACACTGAACCCCCAGTTGCTCCTGCTGGGTCAGGCCAGTGCCTGTGTGTGGCAGTTCCGCCACCATCTGTGTGTGAATGTGTGTGTGAATGAGTGGATAGCAGGATCTGTAAAGTGTTTTGGTCATCCAGAGATGAGTAAAATGTGCTACATAAGTGAACACCATTTACCAAGTCTGGTGACCCTAATTTTACTCATTGTACAGTAATAAGGCATAATGACTGCTAACCTTGACCTTTGACATTTTGACCCCAAGCCCATAGTCAGAGGTCAAGATCCCAAGGTGAACCTGTGTAGCAAGTTTGGTAACCCTAGCTTTCTTTGTTGTTGAGATACAATTTATAAGCCATTATGATGTTGCCCTTTGACCTTGCGATTCCAAAACCATAGTCTCTCTTCAGGGTCACAGGATGAACCTATGTACCAGGTTTGGTGACCCTAGCTTTACTTGTTGTACAGTAATGAGGCATAGGGAATGTTAAAGTTAACCTTTGACCTTTTGACCCCAAACCCATAGTCAGAGGTCAGGATCCTAAAGTGAACCTGTATACCAGGTTTGGTGGCCCTAGCTTTACTGTTTTATAGTAATAGTAAATGTAGCATTTACCATAGTGCAACTGCAATGTTAATTTTCAACTTTGACCATTGACCCCTTGACCCCAAACCTACAGTATAGTTAGGTCAGGGTGTAAACCATCCAAGATGTGTAATAGATACAACTACACCTATAAAACACAAATAAAACACAGATAAAACCTGGATAAACACCTATAAAATGGATGAAACACCTATAAAACAGAAAAAAACACAGATAAAACACCTATAAAACACCTAAAAAAACACAGATAAAGCATAAAACTGTTAGGGTGTGGGCTGGAGCCACATCCTTGCTTTATTTTTTGTATTTTGGGATTTTCTGTAATTATTATTATTATTCCTGCTTTAGCTTTAGTCCATTATCCTTAGTATTGTTATTTTCATTATGGTCACGTCTTGTAGTTGTCATAAACCCTCCCATGCACTTTTCCAATGCGCACGGAGAGGGGTGAAATAAAGGGGATTTAAGCGCAGGGTTATTCGCCACACACATTTATTAACACAACAAATACTGACACACAGTTACAGTAATGGTTTCCTCAGAAACTTAAGGAGTCCTCAAGGATGCTCTACAGCAGGGGTCACCAACCTTTTTGAAACCAAGAGCTACTTCATGGGTATCGAGTCATGTGAAGGGCACCAGCTTGACACACTCCTCTAAAATAACAAATTGTGTGTGTGTGTGTGTGTGTGTATATATATATATATATATACAGTATATATAAATAAATAATTATCAATAACTTAGAGTGGGTAACAGACAAGATCAATATTCAACACTTTATTTTTATTAAAAAAAAATGTCCAGTTTTCACCAGTCCCTTTTAACCATAAAAAAACTAAACCCTTTTAATTCATGAACTATGTTGAACCATGTTTGAAAAAGTTATGCAACATTTAAGAAAAATCAACTTTCATATTAAATAAATCTTATCACATTTTTAACTGAACAAGTCTGCTGCAATTCTGCTCAAAATCTGTTACATTTAATAAACACACTTTTGTGTGTTCCTCTTCACTGGAATTACAGTATATCCATACAGTTCTTGCCAAGAATCATGCTTGAGCAACCAGCACTGTCCTTTCATGAGAAGCTAAACAGCACTGAAAGTGCTTATATGCACAGTGGCGCAGTGGTTAGCACCGCGGCAGCAGTTTACCCTTGGCCGGGGGATTGCGGGTTTGATCCCCGGCCAACAGTGATCTGTGTGGAGTTTGCATGTTCTGGTGGTGCATGTTCTCGTTTTTAATGCAAAAAAATGCAGGTTAGGGAGTTAAGGGGCGCTTGCGCACGCAGCGGCTGGTGGCTTGTCACCGGACTGCAGAACAAATCTACCTACGGGTACAAGATAAGTCCAAAAAAAAAAAAAAAAGTGGGTAGTGAAGTGGCGCTTCGCCATCGCCCCGCAAATGAAATACACGCAGCTTCCTTTCACGGTAGTAAAAAAGAACTTTTCCTCCCGCTCACTTTGAAAATGATAAATTTTCTGTCTTTTTTTTGCCATGTTTTTGGGCTTGGAAACTGCACTGCGCTCACCATCTTAACTGCCTGGCCCGCTAGCTTACGCTCCACAAGCGCGAAGGTTTTGTCATGCGCACAATACTGACCTTTGAACTAGGTCAGAGTTCACCTTAACTTTACGTATAATAAACATATTTTCATTTTTTTTTATTTTTAAGACATTGTCATTTTAAAATCTATATAAATGCAAGTGGGATTTTAAAAAATATAAAAAATATAAAATAAAAAATAGCGGCAGAAAAAATTACATCTTAGACGCAGCTCACTTGCAAGTTGTGCTATTTTTAGAACAGGCCTGCGGGCGACGCATGTGGTCCCTGCGGGCGACATGGTTCCCGCGGGCACCGCGTTGGTGACCACTGCTCTACAGTCTACAGGTGAGGATGACTGGGGAAAACACACACAGTAAATACTCACAGAGCTGGAGCTGTCCAGTAAGTCCAAATAAGCACCAAGAGAAACAGTCCTTAATGACTTTGACTATCATGCAGCGATTTACGACCTCTTGCAAAAGACGTTCCTGGGCCGGCATCGCCCAGCGAACGCATGAGGAGAAGTGATTACCACAATTGCGTCCAAAAGCCGGCATCTCTTCAATGGTGCAGGAGAACCACGGCTGAGGTGGAGTGGCGAACACTTCATGGCACACGGTTTCATACGACTCTGTGCTTCTGTTGAAAGTTCCCACCCATCATCTTAGAGGTCAAGCAGTCCACTCCACCCATCATTCCAGTGGCTGAGCAGCCCACTCTGCTGGCCATTTCAGAGGCTGCGGGGTCTCTACCCACTGCTTTTGAGGTCATTGTGCCACCATTGCCTGCTTCAGAACTGAAAGCTCCTGTATTACCTCCAGAGCCAGGAACTCCTGTGTTAGTGTCTCCTGAGCTAAAAACTTACCAGTTATCAACTTCTTAATCAAAAACTCCGGTATTGGTGTCTCTTGAGCTAAAAATTCCTCTGTTATCTGTGTCTCAATTAAGGGCACCTGTGTTATCTCCTGAGCGAAGAGCTTCTGCATTATTTCCTGCACATAAAGCTCCTATGTTGCCTCCAGAGCAAGAAACTCTTATGCTTAAAACTTCTTTGTTGTTGTTCCCTGAGCAAGAAGCTCCTTTGTGGTCCCCAGAGCAAAAAGCCCCAATGTCATCTCCTGAGCTTAAAACCCCCATGTTGTTTTCTTTTGAGCAAAGGGTTCCTATGTTATCTCCTGGGCTTAAAACCTCTATGTTGTTTTTTTTCTGAGCAAGAAACTCATGTGTTGTTTTCCCCATATAAAACACTGATAAAACACCTATAAAACACAGAAAAAACACATAAAACCCCATAAAACCCCTATAAAACACAGATAAAACGCCTAAAAAACACCTATAAAACACCTTATAAAACAGATAAAACACCAATAAAACACCAATAAAACATCAATAAAACACAGATAAAACACCTATAAAGCACTGATAAACCACTGATAAAACATGGATAAAACATCAATAAAACATAGATAAATGGTAAATGGTAAATGGCATTCACTTATATAGCGCTTTTATTCTCATCTCTTGATGACCAAAGCGCTTTACAGATCCTGCTATCCACCCATTCACACACACATTCACACACTGATGGTGGCATAAAACAAAGATAAAACAGATAAAACATGGATAAAACACCTAAAAAACACAGATAAAACACCTATAAAACATGGCTAAAACACGGATAAAACATGGATAAAACACCAGTAAAACACAGATAAAACATGGATTAAACATGGATAAAACACCAGTAAAACACAACTAAAACATCAGTCACCCTTATCAAAATCCCTATTTCCACCTGGTTCACTAATCCACAGTCGATGATATATCTTGTGTCAATCTGGCTTATTTTATTACATTTTTGCTGTGATGCTACATCAAATTATTAGCATTTATTCAGCAGTGGGGTCAGTTCAGTCTAAAGCTGGGTTCACACTATAACATTTGGACCAACTTTTACTGGCGTTTTGAAAAATCAGAAAAATCATTCCAAACGTTGGTGAAATTACTTTTACAAACTTTTGCTAGCATTTTCCCAGCGTTCCATTCAGCGTTGTCAAACTTTTGCCAACTTAGGCTAGTGTATGTGTAGCAGTTGCCAACTTAGGTTGACTTAAGTTAAAAATATTCAGCGCAGTTCAGCTGACATCAGTGTCAGGCAACGCTCATATAAAGATCAGTGTTTGTGGAGGCTTCCTGCCATCCTGGACCTGCTTTTTTGGGTGGATTCACACTACAACATTTGGACCAACATTTACTGACATTTTGGCAAATGTCTGGCTCTGCTGGCAAAAGTTGATAAAAGTTAATGATGATTGGTGTTTGTTGGCAAACACTGGTGAAAGTTGTATTTGTTGAGAATTTTCAGCACGCTGAAAATTTTTGTGGTCGCTTTCAATCAGTTTCAGTTGTTCCAGCAGCGATAGTTGTGTGAGACTCGGGGTGTCCGAAGTGTCAGGAACAAAGCACTGTGATTCAGTTGTCTTTGGTAGGTCAAATTGGTGAGGCTGTTGAATTTGAGCCCATAGTTTGAGATTCTTGAAGTCAATCAGTGGCTCAAAGCAATTTAACAGTCTCTCCAGGATTTTGCGATGTTGCGATCACGTCAACTCACACAAAGTCAGCCAATCAGCGCAACTATTGCATGACCTTGCAACTTTGTCCAATCACCACAACTTTCCCTTAATTTTGGCCAATCCTCATTAACTCCCACCAATTTCACCAATCAAATTTGTCTCTGAAATGCTCAGTCTAACAAATCAAATGCATTGTGCTGCATCGAATTCACTTCCGTATTTACAGTAAGTATTAACGGAACACTTCAGCAAAAAACGGTGTGTGATTTAAAAAAAACCCACTCACCTGCGAGGTTTACAACACTGTCCCTCGTCTCCCCCAGCCTTCCGGTGGACGTCTTGCCACATCTCCGTCCTGACCGTGTGTACGAAGTGCTGGGTTTGTGTTGAAAGACGTCTGCCTGCCCTAAAAGCACCCCGTCGTGGGAGCGCACGTGACGAGAGAGTCCATAGACCCACAAACAAACAAGCAAATCTAACACTACAGCCGGTGTTTGATCATTTCATACATCTTTAGAGGTAAAATTAATACTACATCTTGTCAGTGAGCTTTAAACCTGTGAATCTCTGATATGGACACGGATAACCCTCCCGTAACTGAAAGATGTGTGTGTGTGTGTGTGTGTGTGTGTGCGCGCACGCGCATGCATGCGTGCGTGTGTGTGTGAAGGCGCACAGCAGACAGACAGGTGGGAGTTACACGGAAAGAGACAGAATATTGTCTGTAATTTTTTTTCAGAAAAACAGGCTCCAATAGGCAATACAGGCTAACAGAATAAATTATTTCTTTTTTCCTCGGTGTCAAGTGGTTAGGGACCGTAGGGAGTTTTCAAATGAAGGTGCGCAAATAATTTCCAAATCTCTACTCTTTAACATGCATTCAGTGCAATTTAGCTGTTGTAATGGATATTGTGTTAAAGTCTCTATTGGCTGTTGCACAAAAGAGTTTTTCTGTATAGCAGAAGTTTCTGCTTAATTTACAAATCATTGTAATAGGAAATGTTTGACAAGCCTGTGTTCTTGTATCGTTATATAGAATATCACTGCAGTAAGCTGGAAAAAACCATCTGCTTTAAAATATGTAATTCTTCCCACAACTTTTAGTGCAAAAAAACCTCTCAAAACATTGCAACTTCTATCACAACTTTTTGAAAAAGCTCCCACGAATTCAGGCTTTTTGGGCCGCAACAATCATAAAAACGTCCCGTGAAATCCTGGAGGGACAGATTTAGTAGGACTTTGTCAGTGAGCAACAGAATGGAGCCAAGTTTGGGCACATAGACCGGATGAGTCAAGGGCATAGGACCAATGGAGACTTTGATTAGTGACACACCCAACAGAGTCATGTTAGTGAGTGCATATGGTCGAACAGACAAGGTTCCAGTTTTAAATCTTTGTAAGCGCAGTTAGCAGCTACACATAGTTTGGCAAAAAGTTTGTGTGACATGAGAGTGATGTCAGTGATGGTGTCTAAAAGAGCATCCTGATACATCACATCTTCAAAGGTCAGTGGAAGGTAGAATTTTCACGCCACCCCCCTGTCATTTAAATTGCACAGAAATTGTGTAACCGGTGGTTCGACATGGATTTGCGAAATGTCATTTTTAGAGGAGTGGTCTTTGGCGTGTGGTTGGGCTGCCAGAACAGCACTGGACTGCATTAGGTCCTTTGGTTCTTTTCCATTTGTAGGAGGAGTTTTCTTTTTGTTTTTCTTTTTGTCTTTCCTTTGTGATTTCGAGTGTTTATTCTGGGTTGGCACGGCAGCGACAGCTAGGATGTCAGCCGTTTTATCTTGTTTCGAATCTCCGCTAGGAGATGTTTGATATCTTCTATATCTTCTCTACTGAGAGTAAATGGTAAAATGGTAAATGGCATTCACTTATATAGCGCTTTTATTCTCATCTCTTGATGACCAAAGCGCTTTACAGATCCTGCTATCCACCCATTCACACACACATTCACACACTGATGGCGGCATGCTACCTAACATGACGCTTCCACACCCACCAGGAGCAATTGGGGGTGAACTGTCTTGCCCAGGGACACAACGGCAGGATATCCAGGGAGAGCAGGATTCGAACCGCCAACCATGTGGTTATTGGACGACCTGCTCCACCTCCTGAGCCACTGCCGAGAGTAGGAGCTTCTTTCTTCCTTCAAAGTTTCTGATTGGTCTCTGCTTCTGAGCTTCTATGACGAGGTGGAGGAGACCATTTGCCACAATTACGTGTGTCTTGGGATCGGTATCTGTCACTTGAGGGTCCATATCATATTCTCATGACCTATCTAGTGAACTTTGCCTATGACGGTAGTCAAGCTTTTGCAAACTTGGTCCTGTGTGGGATCCAGAGGACCTACTTTGGTTTTGATCTTGATGATGTCAGTTGGAGAAACATCTCGGGATTTCGTGTGATAGTTGTGTGGAAGACGGAGTAGGGCGAGGGGCTCCTTCCAACTCCAGGATGTCAGAAGCAGCACTGATAGCTAGCACGGTGGCAAGCTCAGCATGCTTGTTGCAGCTTTGTTGCTGTTTTTGGAAAACATAAAGTGCAAACTCTCTCAGCTGGCCTATTGAGCATGACCTTGGGTTAGCTGTAACTCCAAGGTAGTGACTCACAGTGGGATGGAGGTTTTGGATGAAGAGGGACTTAAAATTGTGGTGTTCTTCAGTCCCTGGTGTATTTTGAGATCCGAAATATGTGAGAAGGAGTCGCTGGTAGTAGGCCTGGGGAGGCTCTGAGCAACCTTGTTTCACAGCCAGGGCTGCTGATAGCCCTGACTGTAGGCAGTCATCGGATAATTCCTTTTCGATGGCTTCGCAGAGTTGTATGTAGTCTGTCCTGATATCAGATGGCTGTCTGTCTATAAATTTTGACACTCATCTTGTTAGATGTTAGTTTAATCAAATAGCTGTGATCGTTGATTGTAGCATCAGGGTACTTACACAGGTAGTAGTCAATGTCTTGTAAATAGGGTCTGGTATCAGGTGAACCAATAGGGCCTGGATCAAATTTTGTAAGATTTCGCCCAATCTTGTCAAGGTCACGGTCTGAAGGGGCACACACACACACACACACATACACGGTTTTCACTTGATCGTTCGTGCTCGAAATGGAAATCGGTCGATGGAGCGCGGTGGAAGTCCCAGTCTGATGAGATGCATTCTTCTTTTGGCCTCACCAACCCGTTCAAGGTTAGTGGTCTTAGTTGGGGAGTAGCCGGAGTTTCTGGAGGTTGTGGAAGTGAATGTGGTCTTGCTTTCTTTTGTTGTTGTATTCCTCCACTTCTTTTAAATCTTCCAAACCTTGGTGTTCTTGGTGGTCTCTTCAATTGGTTTCCTCACTGATCAGTTGCCATCGCCATCTGGCTCTGTCATTGGCCAGCAATCACCATTGGGGGTCAACTCCCCGCAGCAACCATCCCATCTGATTCATGCTACAGCTCCTGCAGTCCATAGGGGGGACGGGTTCCAGCTACCACGTCCAGGAGGGGGTACGTTGTGCCCAGGACCCATTGGCTCCGGGATGCTGGGAGGCCACTCAGTGGACAATATCCTTTACTGTGGTGGCTTAGGAACTCTGGAAGGCCACCCGACTTATTTCACCGCATGAGCTGGTGGTCTTGGGATTCCGGTTGACCACCTGAACTGCCTCACTTTTTCACCTGGTGGTCCTAAGCTGCTATTGTCACTTGAACTGTTCTGTGTTGTGGGTCATGAGTGCATTTTTTTGTTTCGGTCCCTCTTAGCCTGGGTTCCCCCACCACCCTTCCGGGGTGGGTTTTTTTTCTATTCTGTTGGGGTGGTTATTTTGCTATTTCTGTTGGGGGGGTGGCTTTTTGTGTTTTCTTTTTCTTTTTTATGTTACATTGGGGTGTCTGGTATCCACCCCTTGAGGGGAAGGCTCTGTCATGATACTGAGTATGGGGAGAATCACCGTGCTCATGCTCTTTTGTCATTTTGATTATTTTCTGTATTTTCCTTATTTCAGTTTATTATTGTATCTCAGTATGGTTTTGGTAGTATGATGTAATCTGAGTTGCTGTTTGTTTCTGTTTGTTTTGAGTTGTCTGGTTATCATATCTTAGTTTGATCATTACTATTGTGTTTGCTATTATTATGAATTTTTAGATCTTGTAGTTTATATTATCTTCCTGTGTTTTTAATTTAGTCTTCTCCGTCCTTGTCCTCACCTCTCCTTTTGTATTTTGGTTTCCAGGTATATTATATTTTTTTACTTCTCTGGTTTGCATTTATCTTATCCTCACCTTTATGAGTTATGTGTCTCGTTTTGTATTATTCGGTCTGTTTCTTGTTTGGTATCATTTCAGTCACCTTTTGTCATACTCTCAGGTACTACGCCCTGTGTTTACTTCCGTGTGGAGCTCAAGTTCGTGGGCCAGCACAGCTGTCATTATTTAGGTTAATCCTCCTCGGACATGTCACCCACACCTGTTATCGTTCGCAATTATCTGTGTCTGCCTATTTAAGGACTGCTGAGTCATTTGCTCGTCGCAGCATCCTTCTGAGTTTCCTGTGTGGTTCTATGGATTTACACGGGTGTGCTCCATCTTGGCTTTCTCTTTTCCCTGGTGTTTCCGTGTGCTACAGCCTGGCTCCTTCCAGGCTGTCTCCCCAATTATTCTCCAGACATGGGCCCCATCATCCCGCACGTCAACTCCTTATTTGTAAGTGTTGTGTTTTTGTATTTTTGTGTTTTTTGTTATTAAATGTTGAAAACTCACAGCTGGCATTTGGTGTCCTCAATCCTGCCCTGGTAGGGCAATTTATGACAGGACGTGCATATTTCGCTTTGTGAAAGGCCAACAGAAAAACATTACTACTGCTTGATGCTGTTCTTCGTGCAGTTCGTCTTGCCATCTCTTGAGCGGACCACTGGGCCTCTGGCCCTGGATGCTCCTGCTAGCTATATCAATCGCTTGCACTACTTTCTGGTGCTCTCTGCTATTCGCATGCCTATCAAAAGCTGGATGATTAAAGTTTTTAGTACCTGTATAAAAGACACTGTTTTTATCTGCCAGAATGGGATTTTTCACGGCATAGTTCGCACCACATCTCCGTGCAGGCATGAAAGCCAGCTGACCCCCTGCAGCCACTTCTCCGAGAACGCATGCTTCTTTTGCGGTTTAGGTTCAGTCTGGCGTTTCTTTGAAGGTGGAGGAGCACCAAAGTAATTGCTTAGTGGAGCTTGTTTCTTGGACATTTTAATGAAAGGTGTGCATTGTTTGTTTTGATCACGCATGCGCACCTGCGCAACACTTATGTGCACCCTGACTATAACTATAAAGGCCAGATTCCATCTGTCAGAAATGTATGACCCGTGCTGGCAAAATATGTCACAATTAGGAAATTTTCAAAACTGAGGTATTGCTATTTTCATATTCTGTATTGAAAGACCTTCAAAATGATATCTAATTTGTAGAAATTGGGCAAAAACTGACCAGCAACAAGCCAATTTTGTTTATATCTTGGCTGGTTTGAAAACTCGCGTTCGATCGGCCCAAAGTTAAGTCTTCCGGAAAAACGTGTATTTTTTAGAAAGTAGGAGTTCCAAGCTTTACACTGATACCAGGTACTGATGGGGGTTTTCCTGGGACTTGCCACCAGCAAACAAAGAAAGAATCAGGATTTTTGACTTCTAGTTCCTGTAGCTCGTAATTACCCGGTGCGCATTCCTACTCATTTTGCCAGCACAGGTCACATATCTATATTCATTTTTTAAATTGAAAGAATGAGGGAGTCATAAATAAATAAATGAATAAATAAATAGAGCACTGAGATGACTTTTGTTGTGATTAGATGCTATACAAATAAAGCTGAGTTGACTTAAATAAATAGGCTAAATAAATAAATAACCCATATAATTAAAGGCAATATAAAATCTAACTTACTGACAGCTGGTTTGAATATTTGACAAGGAGTCTTCACTCATAACTTTTACAAAAGCATTACAAGTAAAAAGAAAAACTGAAATAATGAGATGTTGGCTGCAGCAGACATCACATCATTTGCGTAGCAGAGCAAAAAAAATTTGAAACATTGGCAGCTCTCCGGTGATTTGTTAATCATTCAACAAAGGTAGGCATCCTCCTTGGTTATAATTTTGACTATTTTTCTATATAAGGCTACATCTATTGTGTAAAAAATCAGTTTTATAGATACTGTTAAAAGCTCCTTTTTTAACCTAATCCTAAGTATCAACACATCAGGCTTAAAATTTAATCATGGAGCTTGTACTGTGAGAATTGCAGAAATATAAGTTCCATATTTGTATTTCTCTGTGAGAAATAAATGCTCCTTGGTATGTGGATTGACTGAAATCTATTGTAAGTCGGGGTGCTATCATGCCGTATGTCTTTTTTTCCGTGCATAATGAAAGTCTGCAAAAGATGATTGACAGTGATGCTGCAACAATTAAATAATTTAAGGAAATTTGGCCAAAGTATGTCACAGAAATTTCATTTAGATCTGTAGGATGTCATAAATCACCCTTTTCAAGGGCAGGCTGAAGACACCAAACGCCAACTGTGAGTTGCAACATTTATTAACTTAAACACAAACACAACACTTACAAATAAGGAGTGATGAGAGAAGTGCTGTAGGAGAATGGGGCTCATGACCGGTAGGGAAAGAGAACAGTCTGGATGGACCCAGGCTGAGGCGTTCAGACACACCAGGGAAAAAAGAAACAAAACCAGCCGGAGTCACACCTAAAATGCTGGGGCTCACGGCTGGCAAACGAAGAAAAAAAAGGATATAATTCCAGGACAGAGCGCACCCGTTCACCTCTGCAGAAAAAACAGTTTCACCCAGAGTAGCGGCTGGTCACTCTGAGGAAGCCAGCAGCAGGACTCAGCAACGGGGAAACATTGCTGTATCCTTAAATAGGTAAATGGGAATGAACCATGAATGACAGGTGTGGGTCATGAGAGTGAAGAACTAATCAAACCCAATGCTAATGAACTAATGCTTAGGATCATGACATAGGAACTGTCAACATGTGGGAAAAGCGCAGTAAAATGGTACCTTTAATGTTTCTGTGTTCTGCTGTGTTTACGTATTTTATGACCATTTCAAAGAAAAGTCCAGCTAATGTAGTTCATTTCTAAATCATTCATGTGTGAAGTAATAATGAATACCTCTTAACTGATGATCATGTACGTATGAAGTAATAAGGTACAATGACTTTATAATTAGTGCATAATGATTAGGATTATGATCTTTTTTTAATGTAAAGCATCTTTGAGTGCCTTGGAAAGTGCTATACAATTATTATTATTATTATTATTATTATTATTATTAATTCATCATAATCAATGCATTAATTCATGTAATACCAGCATCATTAAGATGTATAACATGATGTTTTATATATATATAAATTAGGCCCAGAAATATTTGGACAGTGACACAATCTTCATGATTTGGGCTCTGCATGCCACCACATTGGATTTGAAGTGAAACAACTACAACGGAATTGAAGTGCAGACTTTAAGGTTTAATTCAAGGGGTTAAACAAAAATATATGATTAAACATGTAGGAATTGTAGCTATTTTTATACAAACGGTCCTCATTTCAGGGGCTCAAAAGTAATTGGACAAATAAACATAACCCTAAGTAAAATGTTACTTTTCAATATTTTGTTGAGAATCCTTTGCAGGCAATGACTGCCTGAAGTCTGGAACCCGTGGACATCACCAAACGCTGGGTTTCATCCTTTGTGATGCTTTGCCAGGCCTTTACTGCAGCTGTCTTCAGTTGTTGCTTGTTTGTGGGTCTTTCTGCCTTAAGTTTTGTCTTGAGCAAGTGAAATGCATGCTCGATTGGGTTGAGATCTGGTGATTGACTCGGCCATTGCAGAATATTCCACTTCCTCGCTTTAAAAAACTCCTGGGTTTCTTTTGCAGTATGTTTTGGATCATTGTCCATCTGTACTGTGAAGCGCCGTCCAATCAACTTTGCTGCATTTGGCTGAATCTGAGCAGAAAGTATATCCCTATACACCTCAGAATTCATCCGGATGCTTCTGTCTTTTGTCACATCATCAATAAACACAAGTGACCCAGTGCCATTGGAAGCCATGCATGCCCATGCCATCACACTGCCTCCACCATGTTTTACAGAAGATGTGGTGTGCTTTGGATCATGAGCTGTTCCAATTCTTCTCCAAACTTTCTTCTTCCCATCATTCTGGTACAGGTTGATCTTAGTCTCATCTGTCCAAAGAATGCTGTTCCAGAACTGGGCTGGCTTCTTCAGGTGTTTTTTGGCAAAGTCAATTCTGGCCTTTCTATTTTTGAGGCTGATTATTGGTTTGCACCTTGTGGTGAATCCTTTGTATTTACTCTCATGAAGTCTTCTCTTTATGGTAGACTTAGATACTGATACACCTACTTCCTGGAGAGTGTTCTTCACTTGAGTGGATATTGTGAAGGGATTCTGCAATCATCCACCACTGTTGTCTTCTGTGGACGTCCAGGCCTTTTTGAGTTCCCAAGCTCACCAGTGTACTCTTTTTTTCTCAGAATGTACCAAACTGTTGATTTGGCCACTCCTAACATTTCTGCTATCTCTCTGATGGATTTCTTCTTTTTTTTCAGCCTCAGGATGGTCTGTCTCACCTCCATTGAGAGCTCCTTTGACCGCATGTTGTGTGTTCACAGCAACAGCTTCCAAATGCAAACGCCACTCCTGGAATCAACTCCAGACCTTTTAACTGCTTAATTGATGACAGGTTAATGAGGGTAGAGCCCATGCAGTCTTGTTTTTTTTTTTTTTTTGCAGCCTTCTGAGTCAATTGTCCAATTACTTTTGGTCCCTTGAAAAAGAGGCGGCTACGTATTAAAGAGCTGTAATTCCTAAACCCTTGCTCCAATTTGGATGTGAATACTCTCAAATTACAGCTGAGAGTCTGCACTTTAAGCCCATATTGATTATATAATTGTATCCTGAATATGTTTTAGTAAACAGCTAAAATAACAAAACTTGTGTCACTGTCCAAATATTTCTGGGACTATAAATATATATGATTATCATAATTAATGCATTAGTTCATATGCTTAAGCACATGAGTTGGACTGCATCTGCATTGTAAAGTATAACTCAAAAATTAAATAAAACATTTTTTTTTTATCCTGTGAGCCAGACATCACCATTTTAATTGAACCAAACCCTCTATGGTTTGTCATTTCACTTCACTTCCGCCTTCCAAAGAGAGCAGACGCTTTTTTCCTTCTCTCCAGCTCTGACTCTTTATCTCTTTCCTCCCCTAACTGACTGGATCCCAGCTTGCTATCGTCTGTCTGCGTGTCTCTACTGCTGATTATCGAACGAAATTATGGATTTAATAAGCTGGGCTTTGAACGCAATTGACACCATTTTTTCAACGAGGAAAAGTGCCCCGGGGGAGGTAGTTTGCCCCGCAGGAACAGCGGCTGCGGGCTATTTGAAGGACACAAGTAATTGGAAACTCTTGTGCCTGTGTGATCTCTCTATCGAAGATGTTGAAGATTTATACATCTTCGTAGCAATGGTAATCGGAATCTTTCTGATTGGATCTGGGATTGTTCTGGTGTACCGTAAATTGATGAAGATGGAGGGAGCCTATCAAAATGCTGACCAGGCGAGGCTTAACCATCAAATTGAATAATTGGGCAGGACTCTGACAGCGGCTAATGGAGAACTGTCTAGGAAAATGGATTACATCATGATCACGCTGAGAGCCGTCCATGAAGAATTCAACGTCCAGCACTGAAGGATTAAAGTACTGAATCTGTAAGAGAATATAAAGTTTTTTTCTCTGGGAACAGTACTATTTGACTTATCTGACCTGCCCCTTACAATCAATTCCTCCAGATTATCTGCAGTTTTTTGTTTTCAAAACATTTGAGCTGCATTGACTCTTATGGACAGCCAGCTGCCTGGCACAAGGACAAAGCGCCAGATGCTAGACATAACATCTCCTGCTGAAGAGACTTTGTTGTTCTTAACTGATATAAACACCTTCACTCAACACTACACTCACACTGACTCAAAAACTGATGAGAAGATCATTCATTCACTGCTCTCTTTGTGTCCTTGTATACATTCTATTGTCTGCTAATTGTGCATTGAGGGCTTTTTTTCTTGTAATCATAATATTGATCATCTATGACCAGTATTCTGACAATCAATGCTTTTTTGCTCTCTCCTATTGTGTTTATCCTTTTCTTCCCTATGCTTCCTGTTCCTAGTCTGCTGACAGGCGCGTTATCGACGCTACCGCGTCACCGGAAATGCATGTCGTTTTCAGTGTCAAGTCAAATCCCTCGTATGTTATCAGTTGTTTACTGTTAATGTACTTGGCAATAAATCCTTTTCTGAGTTCTGAGTTCTGAGTTCTGAGTTCATGGTATCCTACAAAATGGAACATTTTTTTTAGCTACGTATTTCTTTTTATAACAATGAAAGCGATGGAAACTACAGTGACATTGGTATGGAATCTGTTCCCTTTACCAACACATACCCTGAAGTAATGTCTTTGAAATTACTCTAATGCAAAGATGCTGAAAAAAAGAGAGCAGCCAGGCCCCTTGGCTTACTTGAAATGAAAAACAGTCTGCAAGCTGAGACCTTTGAATAAAAAAAGCTTGATAAATGTTCTTTATATCTTGAGTTTACTCATGTTATGTTTGGTTTATTTAAGCTATTTTGTCCCAATTGTTTTTATGGAAATAAAGATTTTATTGATACTTCCCTCCAGGTATTGGTCTCACTTAAAATGGCAAACAGAGTCAACAAATTGAAATTTAAAAAATCTTAATAACTGTACATTTATATCTTTACTGTACTAATGCTAAGTGTGCTTTATTTAAATTAAGTGTGCTTTATTTAAGTGCTTTTATCCAAGTGTTATTACATTGCATCCGGAAAGTATTCACAGCGCTTTCACTTTTTCCAAATTTTATATCACAGCCTTATTCCAAAAGGGATTAAATTCATTTTTTTCCCTCAATATTCTACACACAATACCCCATAATGACAATGTGAAAAAGCTTTTTGAATTTTTTTTCAAATTTATTTAAAATAAAAAACCAAGAAATCACATGTACATCAGAATTCACAGCCTTTGCTCAGTACTTTGCCGATGCACCTTTTTGAATATGATGACACAAGCTTGGTACACCTATCTTTGGACAGTTTAGCCCATTCCTCTTGGCAGCACCTCTCAAGCTTCATCAGGTTGGATGGGAAGCGTCAGTGCACAGCCATTTTCAGATCTCTCCAGAGTTGTTCAATTGGATTCAAGTCTGGGCTCTGGCTGGGCTACTCAAGGACATTCACAGAGTTGTCCTGAAGCCATTCCGTTGATACTTTGTCTGTGTGCTTAGGGTCGTTGTTCTGCTGAAAGATGAACCATCACCCCAGTCTGAGGTCAAGAGTGCTCTGGAGCAGGTTTTCATCCAGGATGTCTCTGCATTGCTGCATTCATCTTTCCCTCTATCCTGACTAGTCTCCTAGTTCCTGTCACTGAAAAACATCCCCGCAGCATGATGCTGCTACTATCATTGGCGTGGTTATGAACGGTGCCTGATTTCCTCCAAACATGATGCCTGGCATTCACATCAAACAGTTCAATCTTTGTCTCATCAGACCAGAGAATTTTGTTTCTCATAGTCTGAGAGTCCTTCAGGTGCCTTTTGGGAAACTCCAGGCAGGCTGCCATGTGCCTTTTACTAAGGAGTGGCTTCCGTCTGGCCATGCTACCATACAGGTCTAATTAGTGGATTGCTGCAGACATGGTAGTCCTTCTGGAAAGTTCTCCTCTCTTCACAGAGCAATGCTGAAGCTCTGACAGAGTGACCAACAGGTTCTTGGTCACCTCCCTGACTAAGGCCCTTCTCCCCAATCACTCAGTTTAGATGGCCCGCTAGCTCTAAGAAGAGTCCTGGTGGTTCCGAACTTCTTCCATTTATGGATGATGGAGGCCACTGTGCTCATTCGGACCTTCACAGCAGCAGAAACTTTTCTGTACCCTTCCCTAGATTTGTGCCTCAAGACAATCCTGTCTCGGCGGTCAACAGACAATTCCTTTGACTTCATGCTTGGTCTGTGCTTTGACATGTACTGTCAACTATGGGATCTTACATAGAATAGTGTGTGCCCTTCCAAATCATGTCCAGTCAACTGAATTTACTACAGGTGGACTCCAGTTAAGCTGTAGAAACATCTCAAGGATGATCCGTGGAAACAGGATGCACCTGAGCTCAATTTAGAGCTTCATGGCAAAGGCTGTGAATACTTATGTACATGTGATTTCTTAGATTTTTATTTGTAATCATCATCATCATCATAGCAGTCTGTCGTGGGCGACAATGACTGTTTCATTTAGGTCTGATCAGATTCCTCCGCACAGCTTTGTCCTTAGCCTTCTGCTGCCAGGAACTCCTGTCTATGTCCAACTTTTAATAAATTTGCAAAAATCTAAAAAAAACAAAAAAAACACAAAAACATTGTCATTATGGGGTATTGTGTGTGGAATTTAGAGGAAAAAAATGAATTTAATCCCTTTTGGAATAAGGCTGTAACATAACAAAATGTGGAAAAAGTGAAGCACTGTGAATACTTTCCAGATGAACTATATATGGAAACAAAGATCATTGTTTTTGTTTTGTCATTTTTATGCTCCTCTACAGACTCTGGCCTTTCTGTTTGATTCCCTTCTGTGTAAAAGACTGCCATGATGTGGAGCACTCCTGCCCGACCTGTAACGCAGTCATCCACATCCATAAACGCTAGTCAAACAGCACTGCCGGATCATGTCAAACTGGAATGACAGAAGTGTAGAAAAACCAACTAGCTAGTATCCAGACCTATTTATGACATCATGCTTAACTCTTTTCTCTCTTAGGTAAAATGTTTATTGTGTTGGAGATACTCTGTACTGAATATACAGTATGAAGCTACTGATTTGAGAGCTGTATACTTTTACTTTATCAGCTGAATATTGTATAATCACAGCGTAAATATATTGTGACTATTAGAGACACATCATTATGATAATTTTCTGTATTTAATTGGACCTTACTGATGTTTTCTTTGTGTCTCAGATAACATGCTTATGAAGTGGGGAAGGGTTGAAACCCATAAATGAAGGAAATTAGCTTATTAACAGTTTTTTTTTTTTTTGGTTGACAATTAAAATTACCTTATTGTTTTTCACTAACAATGTTACACTAATTTTATGTTGACTTTGTTTTAATTTCTAGTATATACGTATATAACTACAGAAAGAAAAAATAATTCAACTAAAATGCAAATGTGTAGACATAGTTAGTGTCATTTCTCATTAACATCATTATCCAAAATAAATCTGCATTTAGTTTTTGTGTACTATAGGCTCCTGATTTAACTCAATCAGTTTACTGTTTAATATGTTTTCTTTTTCTTTTTCACAAATCTACTAAACAATTACCTGTGCTATGAAATGATCTATGAATAAATCTGATGTTACTTAAGCTCAGTTTTTCTTGCTGTGAACAGATAACTGTTTGAAAAATAAGTGTACTGATTTACAAATGGGAAGGAGGATCCACAACATGTAACAAATCCAGAAATAAACCATAAAACCACAGAGTCAGAGTAATTTTCTTCATAAAACTCACAGACACTAAGTCTCTTTTGGTGGTGTCTCTGCATACAATACCTCGAGAACAGTGGGGCCACAGCCACCAGAGGGTTATTTTGTACAGAAGATAACCACCCAGACAGCACACAAACGTCTTGCCGATGCCAGATATATCAGCTACTTGATCTATAACGTCAGATAGGTATCTGCTGCAGATCTGCATTTTCCCAGCCCTCAGCTAGAGCAGCATTAGGTCTGTCCATCATCTGAGAAGCCGATGCTGCTCTGTGCACGTTTGTCTCAACTCGGTGCTATGTATGCAAACCTGGTGATAAATGAGGCAGAGATGAAGGTAGCGCTGAACACAGCTTTATTGATGGTTTGGAACAGCAGTACATGGCAAGCACCTAGCATGGGAATCCGGCACAAGAGGCCAAGTCATGGCGGCTCGCCCCGCTACATAGGGCAGTGCAGTGACGTGACAGGAAGTCGACATCACCACACTGCATTTCACAATAAGTGCCATCATGACGTCCCCCCCTTTACAAAGTCCACACATACAATCAAACCCACCCCAATTTAGAACCCGAATCACACTCTAAAATAACAGAAACTAAGGTATTCAAATGGCCTAACACATTCACACAAAACAACCTAAATTAGAGGAAAGCCAACTGATAAATGACACTTTCCAGCAATCAGCTGGCACTTCTGATGAAGACTGCAGTGGACAGCCAAAACATGTAAAGGTAAAAACATCTCCTTTCTATCCTTGTCTTTAATAAGAAAAGACTAATAATTAAAAAGAAGACAAAATGAACATACTCGAACAACCTAAATTAGAGTGGGTGGGTGGCAACCTGCATGGCATGGTGGATTATTCTGCCACCGGATAAACTAAGAAAGTCCTTTATTAAACTAAAAATATCTGCCGTGCTCCTAAACTAACACAATAAACACACAACAACATAAGAACTATAAACACACTGCTACAGCACAGTCACTTGGGTGGGAATGGTGGAACCGGCATAGCCCCCGGAGCAATGGCTGATCTGCTGGACGATGGAGCCCGGTTCCCACACCACCATCACCAACTCCCATCCAGCCTCGTCACCTGGAATGTCCTCCTGGACATGCTGAAGCTGACTGGTATGCCTCAGTGAGCCGTCAGACAACTGGAAGTACGCTACGCCCAACTTTGCCACTATCCACAGATGTGCTTGGTGTTTCGCTGGCTGTCGTTTGGCCCATCTTTGCCGTGATCATTTGTCATCCCAAGCCTGAACCGAGCCCATAACCCTAAGTGGGGCCCTGCTCGGCCTGGTGTGCTGCAGCTGAGCATGCGGTAACCCCATGCTCGTCGCTCTGGCCCCATCCTCCTCTAAAAACATCGTAGCAGTCACCATCGTAGCTGCAGACCCCCCCATCTCCCTGCGGCCAAGCTCCGGAAGCATGTGGGGCTAGCATGATGTCACTTGCCGAAGCAGATGCCCCAGCGCCACGCTCGGTAACCCCCCCCCCCCCCCACCACCACCACCACCATGTCCCAAACGCCGGCACTGAGACTTTCCTGCATCAGTCCTGAGTGAAACTGGTCCTGCTTGACTGCTGGAGTGTCCAGTAGCCCTTCAGCCCACACAATGTCCTCTTTGACCACTGGAACCGGAGGGTCCCAGCGGCCACAACCAAACCATTCATTCCCAGCACTGTCTTTAATGGCAAAACCTAGTCCATAGAATAGGTCACAGCCCATGATGTTATCGCTGCGCGCTGCCACTTGAAACGTGAAGTCAACCATCTTTGCAGACTTGTAATGAACTGTAAACTCCAAAGTCCCAACTATGCACAGCCTGCTACTGTACCTCCGTAGCCATACAACGGCGCCAGGTTACCTTTAATCCTTTAGTGGGGGAAGAACTTCTTCACCGTGGCCCAGTTCAGCATCCACCGCACCGCTGCCGTGTTGAGCAACAGTGGCACCTTCACACTGTCTAACTCCACTGAGCAGTACGTGTACCCGTTCGTGCAACCATATGGATGGTTGTCGGGGGCGGGAGGAGTGATTTCTTCTGTGAGCTCTCCAGCTCAGATAAGTGACACAATCTGGCATAATGGTTCAAGCGTCCACATCTGCTACAACATTTTCCTCTTGCTGGGCATTCCTTCGCCTTATGTCGGTGCGTCGCGGCCCCGCAACCCTTGGACGGGGGTTTTCCCGGGGCAGACCTTTGGCTGGCAGCATTGGTTTCCATAACGTCATCATCCAAGCTATCCTTTCTATCTGAGTCCGCGACATTTGCTGTGGCAGGCAGCTCAGGCGGCTGCTGTGACTGACGCCAGTTTAGCTCTGAGGTTAGCTTGTCTGCGGCCTCCAACTGGAAAGCTAGCTTGACAGCTCTGGCTAATGTTAAGTCATTCTGTGCCATAAGTAGCCTAGCTCGTAATGCAGTGTTGCATGTTTGCCCCGCTAGTTGGTGGTGCAGCATTTCATCTTCCAGCTGTCCAAAGCGGCACTCGCTAGCTAGCTGTCTTAAGTCAGTGACAAATTCAGTTCAATTCAATTCAGCTTGATTTATTTAGCACCATTTCACAACAACAGTCATCTCATAGCACTTTCAACTGTAAGGGAAACACCCACAATTACAGAAAGACCCCAGCAATCAGGCTGTGAGCAAGCACTTGGCAACGGTGGAGAGGAAAAACTCCCTTTTAGCAGGAAGAAACCTCCAGCAGAACCAGGCTCAGGGAGGGGCAGTCATCTGCTGTGACTGGCTGGGGGGTGAGGGGATAGAGAAGAAGAAAAGAACAGACATGTAGAGAGAAAACAGCACGATGGGCACTCAGTCTATGGGAGAGAACAAACAGATGCTAATGACCAGCAAAAATAGTTAATTGAGAGTGAAGAAAAGAGTGAAGCCTAGTGCATTGTTGGAGATCCCCCAGCTGTCTAAACCTATTAGCAGCATAACTAAGGGAGGGTTCAGGGGCACATGATCCCACCCTAAGTATAGGCTGTATCAAAAAGGAAGGTTTTAACCCTATTCTTAAAAACAGAGATTGAGCCTGACTCCCGAATCCAGATTGGCAGCTGGGTCCACAGGAGAGGAGCTTGATAACTGAAGGCTCTGTCTCCCAATGTACTTTTGGAGATTCTAGGTATTACAAGTAATCCTGCATTTTGGGAGCATAGTGCTCTGTTAGGATAGTAGGGTAGTATCAGATCTTTTAAATGAAAAGGGGCCTGATAATTTAGAGCTTGGTAAGTGAGAAGAAGGATTTTAAACTTAATTCTAAACTCTGTGGGAAGCCAATGAAGAGAGGCCAGAACTGGAGCGATATGGTCTCTCTTTCTAGTACCTGTTAAAACTCTTGCTGCAGCATTTTGGATCAGCTGAAGACTTTTTAAAGCCGTTTTAGGACAGCCTGATAATAAAGAGTTACAATAATCTAACCTAGAGCTAATAAAAGCTTGGATTAGTTTCTCAGCATCACTCTGAGACAAGATGCTCCTAATCTTGGCAATATTACGCAAATGATAGAAGGCAGTCTTAGAAACAAGTTTAATATGTGATTTGTGGATGGGCTTACCTACACATTGGTGTCACTGGCGAAAACAAAATCTCTGTATAGTCACGCTGTCTGGAGTGTGGAAGTGGTTAGCTAGCAGCTCCACAAGTCTGATGTGCTGAGCGTCCACAGGACTCGCTGGCCCTCAATACCCAGGTTATGGACGAGATGCACATGTGCCCTCAACTTGTTAAGCTGCCCGAGGTCCAGCGCGGTGATTTAAGTCTGAAAAGCCTCAAACCAACGCGGCCAGGGCACCGGCGGTTCGCCTGGGAGCTCGAGGAAGGAACAGAGTGGTGTTATGCACGCCTCCATGAGTTAATCCTCAGTCACCAAATGTTATGTAAGCAAACCTGGTGATGAATGAGGCGAAGATGGAAGGAGCGTCGAACACAACTTTATTGATGGTTTGGGACAGCGGTACATTGCAAGCACCTAGCGTGGGCATCCGGCACAAGAGGCTGAGTTATGGTGACTCACCCCGCTATATAGGGCAGTGCAGTGACTAGACAGGAAGTCGACATCACCAGACTGCACTTCACAATAAGTGCCATCATGACACTCGGTTTGCAATCTAATCTTCATCAAAGAGGCCGACCTCGCCCTGAGTCGGCTCATCAAAGCAGGACCTGGTTGGCTTTGCAGTTTTTGCTGGTCATTTGTAGATTTAGTTGGAGAGAAGGAGGTCTTGGTTTTGGGTAAGTAACCCTCCATTTGATAAATTATACCGTATATTTTTGTGAATTGTGACATTTAATGTGACAGTTAAATTGTTTGCAAGTCAGGACCATCAGTATGTCATACTTCGGGGACTACTGAAGAGTCAGTTTGTACCAGCAAATAACTGCTATGAATTTTCATTAGCTGTTAGCTGATTTTGCTAACTTGGTCACTTACGGTAGAAGTATTTTAGCAAGGTATTTTCCAGATTTATGCCTGTTTTGGGCCAGTTAACCTTTCAACTGAATGAATTTCCACCAAATGGACTGCACTTGGCTTTGTGTTTGATTTAACGTTACACTGCAGCTGTTGTTAGCTATTAGCTGCAAAAGGCTTTACAGGCCTTCAGAACACGGCAAGGCTTATGTGATGATCAGGCGAGCGTGCATCCCCCCTCCCCTCCTGTTTCTGTGTTTCCTGGCTTCGGAGCTCATCAGGGCACCTGCGTGATTGACACATCTGCTGCTTCCTGGTCTACCAGCATATTTAAGAGCCAGTGTGTGAAGAGCTCACTGCTGGATCGTTGGGTACTGCTGCCAGTACAACTCCGTTCATTGTTGTTTGGCAAAATTCTATTATCCTGTTGTCTTACTCTCCTGTGTTGTCTCCTCCTCAGGTTTGCTGTCACTCCAGCGGTGTGTCTCCGGGGCTGTGCGCACTTGCCTGTACCACACTACTGAAGTGGAAATGTATTAATATTACTGTTGATGTGACGTTTTATTCTGTTTCCATGCCAGAAATTCCAATATGTTACCATATAAGGCAATGATGTGAGCACCTTGCAGAACTGTATATTTTACCTCAAAATAATGACTACAAAATTACTTTGATGGTACACTGTGGGGGACATAGAGGTGACATCCTCCACCCAGACAATAGACCGTGAAGTGGGAAGCTGACCGGGGGGTCAAGTCGAGACAGGGGAGGTGCAGATGCTGGCTACAGGGAGGAAGAAGAAGCAGCAGGCCAGTGACTGTTATGTTAATGTATTGTGATGTACTATGTTATGCTAATGCACCGTGCAGACTGTTTATCCGATGTGGATTGTGGCGTGATCCCCCAGGTCGCTAGGCAAGGGATTAGAAGCATAAAAGGCACAGAGAGAGAGAGGTGCTCCAAGAGGGGGACACATATATCAGCAGCCCTCTTCCCTACTGGCAGGAAAATAAAGGCACTCCAACTTTTGCAGATCTCTGGTGTTAATTTCTTCAGGACCCAGGAAAGAAGGGAATAATATTTTTTTTCTAAAACGCTCCTCAAGGACAACATCATCTCCACAGGTCACCCAGTCATCTCTCTCTATCATTCTGTCATCTCCCCGCAGTCTCCAGTCTCTCCCCTTTTGTGTTTCACATTGGAGTTCACTGTTGGACCCTCAGCTTGTGTAGTAAGCCTTTCTCCCCCGTCACCATTCTCCGTCCTATTATTTCAGTCATTAACCTCCTCTCCTCTCCTCTCCTCTCTTTCAGGCTACATGTGGCTCCAGAGTGCCCCCGTCTTTATATTTAAGTTGGTGTGCTGTTTGCATTCTTCATTAGTTGTGGCGAGCGTTATATGTTTATTAAGTTTGCGTGTTTGTGTCTTTTACTTTTCATTAAAGTTGTGTCAAATTTTCTTATGGAGTTTGAGTGTTCATCTGTCATGGTCTGCTCTGTGATTATTGCTGGCAGCTGCGCGCACACCTGCTCTCCATCTAGGACTGGCCTATTTATACCGCACGGCCCAGGCTTCAGTGCGGAGATGTCTCACTGTGCTCCAGACGAGCTTCATCTGCCATTCTCTTCGTCCTTGCCAAAGTCTACAGTCAACCGTGATCCAAGCCTGCTGTCCCGAAGCCTGAAGAACCTCTTCCACAGCTCACGTAAGTGCCTTTTATTCTACTCACCTTGTGTATTAGTCCCCTGTGCACAGGTGGAGCGTCTTGGCGACGGATTCTCTCCTCCTCTGTGGCGGCGGACTCCCCTTCTCTCCTTCAACGCACAACACCACCACTTCCAAGTCTACACACCAGCAGGAGCTGCAAACCTCAGCTGCGGACACTGTCTTCCTGGCCATAGCCGCCATGCTGAACCTGAGCCGTTCACCATCTCAACATTCAGGTTGCCAGGCCGTACGGTGTACTGCTCTGTCTCCTGCAGTGCCTGCCCACACTTACACTCACACATACACACATTAACACACTAATAAATCTAATTGAATCTATTCTTGAGTCTGTGTGTGGTCACTGGGTCATTAAACCATGTCATCATCCGTTGTGGTTTGCCCTGCATTTAAGCCTCTTGGGTATTTAATCATGACAGAATGATCCAGCTAGGATCGAGGCTTAGTGGGCGCTTTCTTGGGTAAACAGTCAGCACTTTCGTGTTTGGATGCCACAGAGTGCCAGGTCATGTTTTTGTCAGAACAGCTCCAAAATATTACTCAGCAATTGGCAACTGTCACTGAGCACTTGTGTCGACTTCCTGTCGTTGCTGCTCCCCCTCCCACACCTGCTGCACTGACGGCTCCTCCCATTCGTAGGACCGTTTCCATTCCCTCGCCTGCCCCTTACGCGGGGGAGGTGGGGGGATGTAAAGGGTTTCTGCTCCACTGTTGGCTGTATTTTCAGCAGGTGGAAGGGGAGTATAGGGATGTTTCGGCTAAAATCCAATTCATGACTCTGTTACTCCACGACCGGGCACTTAAGTGGGCCCAGTCCATCTTAAGTGGTCCAGAAGTGGCCCAGTACACATTTGAATGGTTTGTGCAGGAATTTACTTGGTCTTTTGACCATATGGAGAGTGAGGGGAACATAGCTAGCCAGTTGCTGGGACTTCAGCAGGGAGGTCGGTCAGTTGCCAACTACCAGGTCGAGTTCCGGGTTGCCTCGGTGGACTCCATATGGAATGACATTGTGCTACGTCACATCTTCCTCTGGAGTCTAAATGCAAATCTTTGTGATGAACTGGCCATCCATGTCAACCCCTCTTCTCTGGATGAGCTGATTTCGCAGGCAGTGGCCCTTGATAACTGGCATTGGGAGCGCGCGAGGGAGCAGAAGGCTGCTGCTTCCTCGTCTGCTCTGCAACCGGTTCCCCCGCCCTCTCGTATGGCCCAAGTGGTGTCTCCTCCAGAGCCAATGGTCCTCAGGCGGACACATCTGACTCCAGAGGAACACCAGTGCCGGAAAGAGGTGGGGGCTTGCATGTATTGCGGGACCACTGATCACATGGTTTCACGTGGATGGAGCCCTTTTTGCTTGTCATCGTGTCTCCGACTGGCCTCATGCCAGCCTACTCTCCCTATCTCCTCCCCTCCGGCTCAGCCGAATGCCCGAGGTCAATCATGACTTAGGGGAGGTCTTTAGCAAGTCAAGGGCCCTTTTTTCATCACCTCATCAGTCCTTTGACTGTGCTATTGACCTCCTTCCAGGTGCATGGCTGCCATCCAGCCAGCTCTACAGTTTGTCTGGGCCGGAGAGGGAAATGATGGAGAGCTACATAAAAGAGTCCCTCAGCGCCGGACTTATTCATCCGTCGTCCGTCCCCCTCGGCACGGGGTTCTTTTTTGTTTGTAAAAAGGGTGGGTCTCTGCGGCCATGCATTGATTATCATGAGCTTAACACTATCACTGTTAAGGATAAGTATCCATTGCCCCTCATTAATTCAGCCTTCAAACTTCTCCTTGTGCGTATACGCGAGGGGGACAAGTGGAAGACGGTATTTAAAACACATCTGGGTCAATTTGAATACCTGGTCATGCCCTTTGGCTTGACCAACGCACCCGCCGTCTTCCAGCGGTTAATCAGTGATGTCCTTTGGAACATGGTGAACAATTTAATTTTTGTTTATTTGGATGACATTTAGATTTTTTCTCACACGCTGGAGGAACATGTAGTCCATGCCCACACTATCTAGCAGGAGCTGCTTGAAAACCAGCTTTTTGTAAAAGTTGAGAAGTGTGAGTTTTCTACCCACTCCACTTCCTTCCTGGGGTTCACCGTGGGTGGGGCACGTTAAAAGCCGCCTCGGTTAAAATAAAGGCGGTAGTAGACTGGCCTACTCCCCAAATCAGGAAGGAGCTTCAAAACTTCCTGGGTTTCACCAACTTCTATCATCAGTTCATTTGGGATTACAGTAAAACTGCTCTGCCACTTATGCAACTCACTTCCACGAAAAGCTCGTTTAAGTGGTCCGAGGCTGCTGAATCGGCTTTTGCAGCTCTGAAAAACCAATTTACCACCGTGCCTATTTTGGCGCAGGTTTACCCCCATGCCCAGTTCGTGGTCGAGGTGGATGCTTCTGATCAGAAGCTTCACCCGTGCACATTTTTCTCTTGGTGGTTGACCCCAGCTGAGAGAAATTATGACATGGGGGCTGCAAACTGCTGGCCATTAAATTGGCGCTGGAGGAATGGAGGCACTGGTTAGAGGGAGTGAATCAGCCAGTCATCATCTGGACAGATCGCAAAAATTTAGAGTATCTCAGATCTGCCAGACAGTTGAATTCCCATCAAGCTCGGTGGCCCTGTTCTTTCTTAGATTCAGTCTTTCCATTACATACCGCCCAGGGTCCCGCAATGTTAAACCTGATGGTCTCTCACGCCAGTTTTCCTCTGACCCCCCCGCAGCTGCTGCCCCCTCCCAGAGACGATTCTGCCCTCTTGCTGTATTTTAGGAGCCCTTACTTGGGATATCGAGCAGAGGGTCCGGCAGGCCCACTCTTCAGAAAACATCCCTGAGGGAGGCCCACCCAACCAATTGTATGTTCCCTCCTCCCTACGCAGTGAGGCCATCCAGTTGGGGCACACCAGTTTTTTTGCATGTCACCCTGGTATTTCCCACACCATTGAACTGTTACTGCATGTGTTTTGGTGGCTGTCTCTCAGGAAGGACGTTCAGGACTATGTAAAGGCTTGTCATATCTGTGTCACTAATAAATCAGACTCTTTACCCCTGGCCAGCCTCCTCCACTCCCTCCCTGTCTCTAGTTGCCCCTGGTCCCACATCACCATAGATTTTGTTACTGGTCTCCCTCCGTCCCAGGGTAATATGGTCATTTTCACCATTGTCAATCGTTTTTCCAAAGCCATTCAATTAGTCCCCCTCCCTAAACTATCTTCTGCTGCCAAGACTGCTAATCTGCTTACCCTCCACGTCATCCACCTGCACGGCATCCCGATGGACATTGTATCAGACCGAGGGCCACAGTTTACACCACAGGTCTGGAAAGCCTTCTGTCAGTCCCTGGGTACCACCATAAGCCTCACCTCCGGTTATCATCCGCAGAGCAATAGTCAGGTCAAGCGTGCCAACCAGTCCTTGGAGGCCACCCTGAGGTGCGTGGCATCCTGCAACCCTTTCATCTGGAACTCCCACCTGACCTGGATGGAATACGTGTTCAACACTGCCGTCTCCTCCGCTACTGACTGACGCCCTTCGAAGCTTCCATGGGATACATGCCTCCCTTACTACCCATGGCAAAGAGGGAGATCGCTGTGCCATTGATGGAGGTCCACGAGCGCCGCTGTCGGCGTCTGTGGAGGTCCACTCGGTCTGCCCTTCTCCGTGACCTGCACCAGCGCCTAAGTACACCGTGGGACAGAAGGTCTGGCTGTCTGCCGAACAGGTGCCATTGAAGACGGAATCACGGAAGCTGTCACCCCACTATCTGGGTCCGTACACCATCTCCCACATCATTAATGATGTCAATGAGGCTGGACCTGCCCCCCTGCTTTCCGCATTCATCCGACCTTCCACGTCTCACAGATCAAACCCCTCTCCGCCAGCCCCCTGTGCCCTTCCTCGGACCCCCCTACTCCTCCTCCTCAGATCGTCACTTCCTTGTGGTAACGTATCGTCACTTCCTGTTTTGCTGTCTGCCTGTGTGGTTTGCTCTCCAGCTCTCGAGCCACTAGCTATGGCTACTAGCTCTCTTTCCTCTCCTCCTCTGGTGTGCTCTCTCTGTCAGATGTTTAGCTACACCTCTGCCTCTTTTAGTGATAACGGTAAATGTAATAAATGTTGTCTTTTTGAGGCGCTCGAGGCGAGGTTGTCTGATTTGGAATCCCGGCTCCGCTGCATTGAAACACCGTCTGCGCCAGTTAATCTCGACGGACGCCCATTAGCTGCAGCGGAGCTAGCTAGCTTAGGCCCCCCTGTCACCGGTTCCCCGGCTCTCCTCAGCAGCGAGGAGACTGGGTGGGTGACGGTGAGAAGGAAGCCTAGTCACAAAGCCCCGGTTCACCACCAACCTGTTCACGTTTCTAATCGTTTTTCCCCGCTCAGCGACACACCCGCTGAGGAAAAAACTCTGATCATTGGCGACTCTGTAGTCAGAAACGTGAACCTAGAGACTCCAGCGGCCATAGTCACATGCATTCCTGGGGCCAGAGCAGGCGACATCGAGTCAAATCTGAAAATGCTGGCTAAAAGTAACTGTAAATACTCCACAATTGTTATTCACGCCGGCATTAATGACATCCGTCTCCGGCAGTCGGAAGTCACGAAACTTAATGTAGAATCGGTGTGTGAGTTTGCAAAAACGATGTCAGCCACTGTAGTATTCTCTGGGCCCCTCCCCAATCTGACCAGTGATGACATGTTTAGTCGCTCGTCATCCTTGAACCGCTGGCTGTCTGTGTGGTGTCCTAAAAATGACGTGGGCTACATTGACAATTGGAGCTCTTTTTGGGGAAAACCTGGTCTTATGAGACGAGACAGCATTCATCCCACTTTGGATGGTGCTTCTCATTTATCTAACAATCTGGCATCTTTTTTATCCAAATTTCCAAAACCCTGACTACTCAGAGTTGGGACCAGGAAGCAGAGTCGCAGTCTTACACGCCTCTCTGCAGCTCCTCTTCATCCGCCACCCCTCAGCTTAGCCCCTGTCTTCCCCATCAGAGAATCGTTGTCTGCTCCCTCCAAAGTAAATAAAAATATAATGTATAAGCATCCCAAAGTGATAAAGCAAAATATTGGTAAAACTCAAATTAAACATAAAGCCTCTAAATTGAATAATTTGGCCTCTGTTCCTCCTCATAATTTAAAAATTAACTGTGGTTTGTTAAATATTAGGTCTCTAACTCCCAAGTCTCTGTTAGTCCATGATCTGTTAATTGATCATCAGATTGATTTAATTTCCCTTACAGAGACTTGGTTAGGACAAGAGGATTATGTTGGTTTAAATGAATCAACTCCCTCTGGTTATTTAAACTGTCAAAATCCCAGAAGTTCTGGTCGTGGAGGAGGAGTAGCAGCAATTTACCATTCCAAATTACTAGTTAATGTAAAGCAAAAAACATGTTATAATTCCTTTGAGGGCCTGGTCCTCAGTATTGGGCACTTTAGCAATTCCAGGTTAAACCCAATTTTATTTGCCATAGTTTATCGTCCCCCATCAACCTATTCAGAATTTTTATCCGAATTTGCTGATTTCTTAGCTGATTTAGTGCTGAAATCTGATAGAATAATTATAGTAGGGGACTTTAATATACATGTGGATGTAGATAGTGACTGCCTTAATGTGGCTTTTAATTCAATATTAGACTCGATTGGGTTTTCTCAGAAAGTAGGAAATTCTACTCATTACCTCCACCATACATTGGACCTTGTTCTGACATATGGCATAGAAATAGAAAATCTGGTAGTGTCTCCTCATAACCCTGTACTGTCAGACCATTGTCTGTTAACCTTTGATTTTACTATTTCTGACTATTTGGCTCCTAAAGAAAAATATTATCACAGTAGATGCCTCTCAGATGATGCTGTTTCCAAATTTATGCAGATTGTTTCCTCTATGCCATGTGTCAACACAACGGAAATAAGCTATAGACAGCTTGCTCCTTCTGTAATTGATAACATGGTGGATAGTGTTTCAGCTTCTCTGCATCAGGCTCTAGACTTGGTGGCCCCCTTAAAAAAGAAAAAGTCTAATCAGAGATTTTTAACTCCTTGGTTCAACACAGAAACTCGTAGCTTAAAACAGAAGACTCGTCAATTAGAAAGAAAATGGCGCTCTACTAATTTAGATGAAATCTATTTAGCTTGGAGAAATCATCTTTTAATTTATAAAAAATCTCTTAGAAAAGCTAGAACGAGTTATTACTCTGCATTAATAGAAGAGAACAAGAATAATCCCAGGTTTCTTTTCAGTACTGTAGCCAGGTTGACAAAGAGTCAGGACTCTGTCAATCCTAGCATCCCCTTAGAGCTTACTAGTCAGGACTTTATGAACTTTTTCAATAATAAAATTTCATCCATCAGAGATAAAATCAATCAGATTCTTCCCACAGTTAACTTAAATACTGTAACTACTACAACTCCTTCTATTGATGTCTGTCTTGATGAGTTTACTCCAATCGACCTTTGTGAGTTAGACAAAATAGTTTCCTCATCCAAACCTTCAACTTGTCTTTTAGACCCTATTCCTACCAGGTTATTTAAAGAAGTCTTCCCACTTATTGGTAGCTTTATTCTTCATATAATCAATTCTTCATTAACTTTAGGCCATGTACCGCAGGCTTTTAAAACGGCTGTAATTAAACCCTTACTCAAAAAGCCAACGCTAGATCCAGGAGCTTTAGCTAACTATAGACCAATCTCTAATCTCCCTTTCATTTCAAAAATCTTAGAAAGAGTTGTTGCTATGCAATTATTTGACCACCTGCAGGGAAATGGTTTATTTGAGGAGTTTCAATCTGGGTTTAGAATCCATCATAGCACTGAAACAGCCTTAGCGAAGGTCACTAACGACCTCCTCATTGCATCTGATAATGGACTAGTTTCTGTACTTGTCCTTTTAGATCTTAGTGCAGCTTTTGATACTATTGATCATAATATTCTACTTGATAGATTAGAACACTATGTTGGACTTAATGGAACTTCGTTGCAGTGGTTTAGATCTTATTTATCTGATAGGTTCCAGTTTGTTCATGTAAATGATGAGTTTTCTCTCAGCTCAAAGCTTAGTCATGGAGTTCCACAGGGATCTGTGCTTGGCCCTACTCTTTTTAGTTTATATATGCTTCCGTTAGGCAACATTATTAGAAAGCACTGTATACATTTTCACTGTTATGCAGATGACACACAATTATACCTGTCAATGAAGCCAGATGATACTAATCAATTAGCCAAGTTAGAAGCCTGTCTTAAGGAAATCAAAGTTTGGATGACTTGTAATTTCCTGCTATTAAATTCAGATAAGACTGAAGTCATTCTTGTTGGTCCAAAAAACCTTAGAAATTCCTTTCCAAATCAAACTTTCAGTTTGGATGCAGTTACTCTTTCTCTTAATAGCTCTGTGAGGAACCTTGGAGTTATTTTTGATCAGGATTTGTCCTTCAATTCACATATTAAATTTGTTTCTAAGACTGCCTTCTATCATTTGCGTAATATTGCCAAGATTAGGAGCATCTTGTCTCAGAGTGATGCTGAGAAGCTGATCCACGCTTTTGTTAGCTCGAGATTAGATTATTGTAATTCTTTATTATCAGGTTGTCCTAAAACATCTTTAAAAAGTCTTCAGCTGATCCAAAATGCTGCAGCAAGAGTTTTAACAGGTACTAGAAAGAGAGATCATATCTCTCCGGTTCTGGCCTCCCTTCATTGGCTTCCCATAGAGTTTAGAATTAAGTTTAAAATCCTTCTTCTTACTTACAAAGCTCTAAACAATCAGGCTCCTTTTTATTTAAAAGATCTGATACTACCGTATCATCCTAACAGAGCACTACGCTCCCAAAATGCAGGTTTACTTGTAATACCTAGAATCTCCAAAAGTACAATGGGAGGCAGAGCCTTCAGTTATCAAGCTCCTCTCCTGTGGAATCAGCTGCCAATCTGGATTCGGGAGTCAGACTCGATCTCTGTTTTTAAGAATAGGGCTAAAACCTACCTTTTTGATATAGCCTACAATTAGGGAGGGATCATGTGTTTTCTGAACCCTCCCTTAGTTATGCTGCTAATAGGTTTAGTCAGCCGGGGGACCTCCAGTAATGCACTGGGCCTCACTCCTTTCCTCACTCTCTATGAAATATTTTTTTTTTGCTGGTCATTAACATTTGTTTGTTCTCTCCCATAGATTGAGTCCCCATCGTGCTGTTTGCTCTCTACATGTCTGTTCTTTTCTTCTTCTCTATCCCCTCACCCCCCAGCCAGTCGCAGCAGATGACTGCCCCTCCCTGAGCCTGGTTCTGCTGGAGGTTTCTTCCTGTTAAAAGGGAGTTTTTCCTCTCCACCGTCGCCAAGTGCTTGCTCACAGGGGATCGCCTGATTGCTGGGGTCTTTCTGCAACTGTGGGGGTCCTCCCTACAGTTGATAGTGCTATGAGATGACTGTTGTTGTGAAATGGCGCTATATAAATAAAGTTGAATTGAATTGAATTGAATCCTCGACGGTCATACCACCTACACTGTCTAGAGGATCTTGGACACCCGTCATTGGGGCCGGGCTTTCAATACCTGGTCCATTGGAAAGGTTATGGACCAGAGGAGAGGTTGTGGATCCCCGGGTCCCATTTCCACGACAAGGGCATGGTGCGGGCCTTCCATTGGTCGCATCCCCAGAAGCCCACAGGGTTGCCAGGGGGTGCCCCTTGAGGATGGGGCACTGTGATGATCAGGCGAGTGTGCATCCCCCTCCCTTCCTGTTTCTGTGTTTCCTGGCTTTGGAGCTCATCAGGGCACCTGCGTGATTGACACACCTGCTGCTTTCTGGTCTACCAGCGTATTTAAGAGCCACTGTGTGAAGAGCTCGCTGCTGGATCGTTGGGTTTTGCTGACAGTACAATTCCACTCAGTGTTGTTTGGCAAAATTCTATTATCCTGCTGTCTTATCCTCCTGTGTTTTCTCATCCTCAGGTTTGCTGCCACTCCAGTGGTGTGTCTCTAGGGCTGTGCACACTCGCCTGTACCAGACTACTCAAGGACAACATCATCTCTACCCAGATCACCCAGTCATATCTACCATCCCATCATCTCCCCACAGTCTCCAGTCTCCCCTTTTGTGTTCCACGCTGGAGTTCACTGTCAGGTCCTCAGCTTGCGTAGTAAGCCTCTCTTCCCCTGTCACCATTCTCCGTCTTATTATCTCAGTCATTAACCTCCTCTCTCCTCTCCTCTCTTTCAGGCTACGTGTGGCTCCAGCGTGCCCCTGTCTTTATTATATTTAAGTTGGTTTGTTGTTTACATTCTTCATTAGTTGTGGCGAGTGTTACATGTTTATTAAGTCTGCGTGTTTGTGTCTTTTACTTTTCATTGAAGTTGTGTCAAATTTTCCTATCGAGTCTGAGTGTTCATCCAATGTGGCTTGCCCTGCATTTAAGCCTCTTGGGTATTTATTCATGACAGCTTATTCCCGTAAATTACATAACTTGATGACTTGTTTAACATCCACATTAACCTGTACTAGGAAATGTGGTATCAGATTTTTTTCCGGGGTATGTGGCCATATAATTTGTAGTGTAACTTAAAACTGGTGGGAGCAGTTTACATCAGTGAATAACGATTGCTCTTAGGCCACAGTCCTGAGGAAAAAATGTCTTCATCCTGTTTTTATTTAGATCCTCAGATACTTTCTGACCAAGTGCAACAATGCTGCTTAATTACATGGATTTAATAGGTCAAAAACCCACAACACAGAACATAAAAAAGGAGAGAATGGGAGGGAAACTGAGGCAACAAAAACCAGTGGTGTTGGTTATTAATTTACTTCTTCAGATACGGAGGACCTCAGTTCCTGGTTTTACTCCTCTTGCCAAACTGTCCTGGACTCTGTGGCTTCATTTAAAATTAATCAGCCCAGAGCCAAACTTGAGCCGTGCTTTAATGACAGAACTCGGGCAGCCAGACAGGGATGCCGCAAAGCTGAGCGCAGGTGGAAGAAGGACAAGTTGCGGGTATCATTTCAAATCTTAAAGGACTGTTGCCATCGCTACCAAAATTGTGTTAAAGAGGCTAAAAGGGAATATCTATCTAACATTATTGCAGCAAACTGTCATGATCCACGTGTGTTATTTAAAACTATTGATTTTGTTCTTAATGCCTCACCATCTGCCAGTATGGAAGCATCATCTGTAACATGCAATGTCTTTTTACATTTCTTTATTGATAAGGTCACCACCATTAGGGCTCTCATCCCAACTCCTGCCTCTGACCCCTCTGTGCCTGTCCCTTGCTTTGCTGTTTTTAATCAGTTTGAGCCTGTGACCTTGCAACAATTACAGGTTGTGGCTGATAATATTAAGTCCTCAGGCTCCCCCTGTGATGCTCTCCCTCCTCAATTTTTTTAAAGAAGTCTTTCCTTGCATAGGTCAGTCAGTTTTAACCATTTTTAACAACAGTTTATCTTCTGGTGTGGTTCCTGCAAATTTTAAGCATGCAGTAGTTAAACCCCTGATTAAGAAATCTAGTCTTGACCACACTGTGTTGGCTAATTTTCAGCCAATCTCCAAGCTGACTTTTTTCTCAAAAATATTGGAGAAAATAATTCATTTCCAGTTGAAGGCTTTTTTGGATGATATCCTGGCGGTGTTCCAATCTGGTTTTAAAATCCTACATAGTACAGAATTAGCACTATTAAGGGTTTTTAATGACATCCTTTTGATGTCTGATTCTGGTGATTATGTGGTTCTTGATTTGCTAGACCTAACCGCCACTTTTGATACAGTGGACCATGACATTTTAATTTCTCACCTGCAGCGTCTTGTGGGTATTTCTGGTACTGCATTGGAATGGTTTATATCCTATTCAACTGATAGAACCATGTGTATAAGCCTTGCTCGTTCCGAATCCTCCTCTGCTTCCCTGTCATGTGGGGTGCCACAGGGCTCAATTTTAGGGCCTCTGCTCTTTTCACTTTATCTGCTTCCACTGGGTTCAATTCTTAGAAAGCATGGCATCTCCTTCCACTGTTATGCTGATGACTGTCAGGTTTATGTTCCAATAAGGCAGAAGGAGGCTTTGTCAATCAAATCACTTCTTGAATGCTTTAACGACATTAAAAATTGGATGGCAGCAAACTTCTTAAGTTTAAATGAAAAGAAGACAGAAGTGACTGTGTTTGGACCCAGTGGCTCCTATGAGTGAACATCACTACCTCTACCCCTATGGACTGGGACACCCCTTCATGGCTGTAGAGTGTAGCTGTCTTACCAGCCACTGCTGAAATTCACCACCCATTGGTCGGTATCTCTCTCTCTCTCTCTCTCTCTCGCTCTCTCTCTCTCTCCCCCCCCCCCCCTTATCTGTCCCATCAACGAGAATCATCGTCTCAGGTGTTCCACCTTTCATCACTGACGAGCAGCTGGCAACGGAGCTCCGCAGATTTGGGAAGTTTGCAGGCCCGTTTACGACTCTGCCTTTGGGATGCAAGGCCGCCAAGTTCAAACATGTGAAATTGCTCAGGCGACAGGTGTTCATGTTTCTCGACTTGCCCACTCAGACTCTGGAAGTCTCCTTCAGGGTCAAGCACGGGGACGGATCTTTTATGGTGTATGCGAGCTCGGGACAGATGAAATGTTTTGAATGTGGAGACGTGGGCCATAAACGGTTCGCTTGTCCGCACAGGTAGCGGGCGGAGGGCCCTCATGGGGCCGCGGATGGCGCCGGTGGCGAGCCCTCCACTCACGCCGCAGCTGCGGACAGCGGCGCGGCCTCCGCTCACGCTGCCCCAGCTCTGGAGCCTGCCGCTGCGCCGTCCGCGGCCCAGCTTGTGGTCGGGAGCGTGGATAGCGATGTCACCAAAAAGGTCACTGATGGTGCGTCACAATCAACTCGCTGTGTGACGTCAACAGCTGTGCCACCGGCAGCCGCTACCGCTTCGGAAGAGGGGACGGAGCACCGACCTGATGGTGCGTCACAATCATCTCGCTGTGTGACGTTAGCGACTGTGCCGCCGCCAGCTGCTGCCTCTTCCGAGGAGGGGATGGAGCACCGACCTGATGGTGCGTCACAATCATCTCGCTGTGTGACGTCAGCGGCTGTGCCTCCGCAAGCTGCTGCCGCTTCGGAGGAGGGGACGGAGCACCGACCTGATGGTGCGTCAGAATCTCGCTGTGTGACATCAGCGGCTGTGCTTCCGGAGGCTGCTACCGTTACACAGCAGGGGATGGAACAGCGACAGTCAGCTGCTGAGGGTGGCATCCAGGAAAATGTGGCCCATGATAGATCCACAGGCCCGGGAGAACCAAGCAGTCAGCTGAGTGGTGCTGACGAGGAAATGGAATCTGAGAATGGCACTGTGTCTAATGCTGAGTCTATTGAGGCAAAATACAGTACAAACACGAGTTTGTATTCACTGGAAGAAATAAATGCATTTCTGGATGAAACCTATAACAAAGCCATTAGGGTCGCCGACTACTTCAGTGACACTGATAAATTCATTAAGTCTGTGGATGTGCTAAGAAGGCAGGTCGGTCTGGACCTCCTGGATGAAAGGAAGCGTTATCGCCTCAAGAAACACCTGACAGCCTTGCATAAAGCAGCAGGGGGAACGCTGGTTAAGCGTGCCCGACAGGAGGAATGAATGGTGGTCGGTCCTCTGCCTGTTTTACACATTTTTGGGATATTGTTTGAACAGACTGGTATATGACATTTAATTGACTGTAATTGACTGTCACAGAACTGGATCTTTGAATAGGTGGACTGCAGGGACTGCTCTGTGTTGTGTGTGGGGGGGAACATTTCAGTTTGCACTTTTTCCAATGTGACACACTTGGAGGAATGATGTTGGTGTGCTTACATTTTTTTGAAGTGTGCAATAAAAGCTTTTTTCAAAGTCAAGTCTCTCTCTCTCTCTCTCTCTCTCTCTCACGCATGCATGAGCGTTTGTGGGAGCAGGTGTGTGGAGTGGCATTGAGTGAGTACTCTAAACTTTGTTTTTCTAACTTTTCTCTATCTTGTGTGTTGAGGTGTGTGTGTTTATTATATAGTGGTTTGAGTTTGTGTGTGCTGGGGTGTGAGTTTTGGAGTGAGTGTGTCGGGGAATGGTAGTTTCTGCTTCCCATTTTTTCCCAGCCGGCATCATGCCGGTAGTTGACGGTGGCCTGGAGTTCGAGTGCTTGACCCGGAGGCATGGTGTGAGAATCCTCCTGACAGTTTCCTGTTCTGCGGAGGAGGCCGGCCTTGCAGTGGGACAGGTGGTTGGGCATGATTGTATAAAGTCAGCATCAAGGATGAACAGCGCAACTGTCATTTTTCTGGATTCAACTGAAAAAGCTGGTCAGGTGGTGGAACAGGGAGTTGTCATAAATGGCACTTTTAATCCTGTTTTACTGCTGGTGAACCTTTCTAGGAGGATCACCATCTCTAACGCTCCTCCTTTCATTAAAAATGATCAGCTGATAAGAGAGCTGTCCCGTTTTGGCCAAATTGTTTCCCCCATCAGAATGGTCTCTCTGGGTAGTAAATCCCCCCTTCTAAAGCATGTCGTGTGTCACAGGAGGCAGTGCTTTATGGTGTTAAAACACAGCTCTGCAGAACTGAACATGTCTTTTAACTTCAGGATTGATGGCTTTAGCTATTTAGTCTTTGCAACATCTGAAACTTTGAAGTGTTTTGCGTGTGGTGCAGAAGGCCATCTTATCAGATCATGTCCTGAAAAAGTGAACACAGATAATACTGGGAGTAAGAAAGGTGACGCTGGTGTTTCTGGTGGTCCAGAGGGTAGCGCTACATGTGATGCGGCAGGTGCTGCCGCGGTGTTTGCCTCCTCTGGGGCGGTGGCCAATGCTGCCGCGGCATCCACTTCTTCTGGGGGGGCCGCGGCAAGGATGGCCACAGCGGGCACGATGGTTGCTCCTTCAAAGAGTGATGGTGGGGAGTTTCTGTCTGGCGGCGGCTCTGATCATTGTGATGAGCCTGTCACCCAGAGTAAAAAGGTGAAGGGCAAAAAGAGTGTAGTTAAAGAAAAAAACGTCAATGAACAGACTTTGCAGGCGGAGGAGGAGCAGACCGGGGCTGTGAAGGACACACCGAGTGAACAATGCATGACAAATGCTGCAGTTGATGAAGAAATGCAGGAATATAATTTTGTTGAGGAGGATCCTTTTAAAGCTACGCAAAAAAGAAAAAGTGCTGAAAACTTGCAGAGTTCTACTAAATCTAGTAGGGTGGAAGGTTTGGAAGTGCTGGATGAGAGTGCTTCTGATGACAGTGAAGCTGTGTCTGAGCTGATGCAGACGCAGGAGGAGCAAAGCTCCTACTCTTTTACAAAGATCAGGAAGTTTCTTCAAGTAACTAACAGGAGTAGGGCTGTGAAAGTAGAAAATTACCTTCCAGATCTGGAATTATTTGTGGCATCAGCTTGCAAGTTTATGAAACTGAATGATGGGAATGAGACTTTCACTGATCAGGAAATATATCGTTTAAAGAACCTTGTTCTTAAACTGAAATCACAAATCACTAACAGCCATGTTGACTCTTAGTTTGTCTTTTCCTTTTTCTGCTACGTGTGTTTTTTTGTTTTTACTGTACCTTATTTTTATCCTTTTTAATGCCTCACCTTAGAATTGGCACTCTTATTATTAATGGGGCCAGGGATGATGTAAAAAGGTCCTCTTTATACAAGCTTTTTAATTTAAAGAAGCTTGATGTGCTGATGCTACAGGAGACTCACAGCACTGTAGACATTGAGAGCCAGTGGAGAAAAGAGTGGGATGGCTGCATTTTTTTTTAGCCACAAATCAAATAGCAGTGTGGGGGTGTGTGGGGGGGTGCTGTATTTTTCTCTAGGGGTTGTGTGCCTGCCTCTCATGAGGTAGAAGAGGTAGTGAAAGGCCATTTACTCTTATTAAAGGTACAGTTTGAAAATGTGAACTTGCTTTTTATAAATGTGTATGTGCCAACACAGAGAGCAGAGAGGATCAGGTCCTTTGATGTGTTATCGGATACGGTTAGAGCCTGTAATTCGAATAGGTTTTTTTTTATTTCTGGGGTGTGATTTTAATTGTACATTAAACCACAGACTAGACAGGAACCATCAGGACCTTTACCCTACTTCTGCCAATAGGCTGAGGAAACTGGTGAAGGCACACGAAATGGCCGATGTGTGGAGATCATATCATGGGGTCCAGAGGCAATACACCTGGAGCTGTGTTAAAGATAACCTTTTATCTATGGCTAGGTTAGACCGTTTTTATGGTTTTAAACATCAAATGAGTATTTTTAACAATAGTTGTATCTGTCCTGTTGGTTTCACTGATCACTGCCTGCTGTTTTGTTCTGTTTTTATTGAAAATGTAAAGTGTAAGAGTGCTTTTTAGCATTTTAATAATACACTTTTAAATGATGTGTCTTTTAAAGGTTTTTTTTCATGGTGTATGGAAGTCACACAGGGAACAAAAAACCTCTTTTAAATCTCTCCAAATGTGGTGGGATTTTGGTAAGGCACAAATAAAACAACTCTGTCAACAGTACACTCGAAATGTCACTCATAGCTTGACCCAATCCTTGAAAGCTCTGGAGACTGAGGTGGTAGAGCTAGAGGAGTTGCTCAGTTCTACAGGAAAACAAGAGCACTTAGAGGCTGTTAAATCAAAAAAGTCAGCCTTGGCTAGCTTGCTAGGGGTCACCGCACAAGGTGCTCTGGTCCGCTCGCGCTACATGGATGTAACTCTGATGGACTCGCCCTCCCAGTACTTTTTTGGACTGGAGAGGAAAAATGGCCAGAGAAAGCTTATTCACTCCTTGTTGGACGATGATAGGAGAACAATCTCCACAGCAGCAGAGATCAGGAAATATGCTGCTAGTTTCTACAGTGAACTGTATAAAGCAGAGTGGAGGGAAGACACGTCACTGGGCCAGAGTTTCCTTGGTGGTCTACCAGTGCTCTCAGAGGACCTTGTTGCCGATTTGGATGCTCCACTGTCTCTGTCTGAGCTGCATGCAGCACTAATGAGCCTCCAGAATGGAAAGTCACCAGGCATCGATGGTCTCTCTGTGGACTTATTTAAGGAATTTTGGCTCCTGCTTGGTCCAGACCTGCTGGAGGTTCTCCAAGATAGTTTGAAAAGGGGGACCCTACTCACGACCTGCAGGAGGGCCATCATCACGCTGTTGCCAAAAAAAGGGGACCTACAGAGCCTAAAGATCTGGAGGCCAGTCTCTCTGCTCTGCACGGACTACAAATTTCTTTCAAAAGCTCTGGCCCGAAGACTGAAAAAGTTGATGAGCAAGCTCATTCATGTAGACCAGACTTACTGTATGCCTGGAAGGCTGATTAGTGACAACGTCACTTTAATTTGGGATGTTTTGGAGGTCTCTGGTTCATTGGCTGTGGAAACTGATTTGATTTCCATAGACCAGGAAAAGGCTTTTGACCGGGTTGAACACCAGTATTAATGGTCAGTTTTAGCTGCTTTTGGGTTCAGCCCAGGCTTCATAGCAAGGATACGGGTCTTGTACAGTGACATTGAGAGTGTACTGAAGATAAATGGGAGCCTGTCTGCCCCTTTAAAAGTCCAGAGGGGGATTCGACAGGGCTGCCCTCTCTCAGGGATACTATACTCCCTTGCCATACAGACTTTGCTTCACCGTTTGAGAAGGGACCTATCAGGATCACGTTTCCTGGCTGTTAAACCACGTTTAGGCTGTTGGCCTATGCAGATGATGTAGTCATTCTGCTAAACAAGCAGAGTGACATTGACGTTTTGGCTAAGAGTGTTAATCTTTTTGGCCAACTTTCTTCCTCAAAAATAAACTGGGGAAAAGCGAGGCTCTGATAGTGGGGGAAAAACTACAAAAGCAGCTTACACTGCCTGGTGGGCTGAATTAGAAAAAAGGAGGATTCAAGTATCTTGGTGTTTTTATTGGAAATCAACAGTTTGAGCAAAAAAAAAAAATGGGACGGGGTCATAGAGAAAATCAAGGGGAGACTAAATAAGTGGAAGTGGCTAATGCCAAAAATATTTTTTAGAGGAAGAGTGTTCATTTTAAATAATTTTGTTTCCTCATCCCTGTGGCACCACCTCATGTGTATGGACCCCCCTGCTGGTTTGTTGTCCAAAATTCAGTCTGTTATGGTGGACTTTTTTGGGGGGGGAGGGGGTGGACTCCGCTGGGTCCCTCAAGCCCTGTTATTTCTTCCCAAAGAGGAATTGGGCAAGGAGTGGTTCATTTAGCTAGTAGAGGTGCTGCTTTTAGACTGGCTTTCATACAGAGACTGCTGACAGGCCCCCAAGACCTGGTATGGAGGCCTTTGGCCTGTGTTATTTTACAGAGAGTCCTTGGGCTTGGGCTAGACCTCCCTGTGTTTTTAATGGATTTTAAGAACTCTAGTGCGCTGTCTTTACCCAGTTTTTACCGCAGTCTGTTTTCAGTGTGGACTCTTTTTAAAAAAACAAAGAGGGCCATTTGTTTCCCTCCAGTGGTTGTTGAGGGAGCCACTGGTTTTTGGTGGTTGTCTTGGTGGCCTGCTGGGAGTTGGAAGGACCTTCTTTGATAGACTGTGTTCCAGGAATGTTCTCACTTTGAAGCAAGTGGTGGAACTGGCTGGTCCTAGCCTCAACAACGCCTCAGCTCTAGCAGCACATCTCGGTTTTAGATCAAATTGTTTTATTGGTGGTCTTCTTGCACACTGGAAACAGGAGCTTCATGGACTTGAGCGCTCCCTACTCATGGACTTTAGCAAAGGCACGCTGCAGCCAGAAAGCACAAACCCTTTTCCCTCCCTCACACTTCATATGGACTTTGACGTTTCTCCTATCTCCTTAATGGCATTCTCTGCTCCCACTGGTGTGGACTTTGGAGGAGCCAGTGGTAAGGCACTCTACAAACTTGTGGTGATGGCACTCAACAAGGACAGATTGAACACCTGTGTGGACACTCCATGAAGAGCCTACTTTAGACTGGAAAAAGGGCATCGGCCTGCCTGGAGGGCACTTTATAAAGCCCCCTTCCTAAGAGGCGTGGAGATTTACAGTGGAGGGTCCTGCATGGCATTATAGCTGTCAATGCTTTTGTTTCTGTGATTAACAGCAGTGTCAGTGATCAGTGTGTTTTCTGTTCCTCTAGAGAGACAGTTTTTCATTGTTTTACTGAATGTAAAACAGATGAGCTTACAGCGCTGGTCAGGACGCAAAAGGAGTATCGTGAGTGTAGTTTCATGAGTTTTACGGAGACGTGGTTACACTCAGAGATCCCGGATGTAAACGTAGCAATACCTGGCTTCAAGACTATACAGGGGGACAGAGACGTGAAAAGCAGCAGGAAAAAGAGAGGAGGAGGAGTGGCACTTCTTGTTAATGAGCGATGGTGTCACCCCAGGCACATTTATGTGAAGGAAAAGTGCTGCAGCCCGGACATTGAACTGCTGGCTGTCAGTATGAGACCCTATTATATGCCATGAGAAATGAAGTGCACTTTAATTGTTATCGTCTACGTCCCTCCGTCAGCTAACACAGCGGTGGCCTGTGACGTCATCAGCTCCACTGCGGCCACATTACTGGAGAAGCACCCGGATGCATTAATGGCCATCACAGGTGATTTTAACCATGTCTCAGTGGGAAAAACACTACCAAACTTTCACCAGTTTGTTGACTGTCCCACCAGAAAGAACAAAACACTGGATTTACTGTATGCCAATGTCAGGGATGCATATAGTGCCACAGCTCTACCCCCCATTGGTAAATCAGATCACTGCATGGTCATGTTATCACCCGAGTATGTTCCCCTTGTGCAAAGGCAGCCTGCTTATACACAGACTGTGAGGAGGTGGACACAGGAGGCTGCTGATGCACTGCAGGACTGCTTCAAGACGACGGACTAGAGCGTACTCTGTGAACCACATGGGGTGGACATAGACAAAATGACCGACTGCGTCACAGAATACATTAGATTCTGTGAAGACATGAACATGCCAGCTCAGACTGTACGCTGCTTCTCCAACAACAGACCATGGGTCACCAGTGACCTGAAAACACTTCTGAACAAAAAGAAGAGAGTTTTTAGGGCTGGAGACGAGGAGAAGCTGAGGGGAGTGCAGCATGAGCTGAGAGAGATGCTGAGGAGGTGCAAGGACAATTATAGGAGGAAGTTGGAAGAGAAACTCAGGCAAAACAACACTAAAAATGCATGGGAGGGAATGAAACAAATAACTGGGAACAAGAGGAGAGTCAGGCAGTCATCTGGGAGCCAGGAGAGAGCTGAGGAACTGAATCTGTTTTTTAATAGGTTCAACTCACAGTCTGTCACCCGAGCAACACAACCAGACCCCCACGCACCCCTCCCCACCCACGCTCCCGTGCAGAACCTCTCTCCATCTCCCCCCTCCTCCTCCTTAGGGGGCACCAGAACCCTCCCTCACTTCACAGTGACTACAGATCAGGTGGAGAAACAGCTGGAGAGACTCCGTCAGCGGAAGGCTTTGGGCCCTGACGGCATCTCCGCAAGGACCCTGAGGACCTGTGCCAACCAACTAGCTCTGGTACTGAAACACCTGTACAACCTGAGCCTGAGTCTGGAGAAAGTACCGGTGCTGTGGAAGATATCCTGCCTGGTTCCTGTCCCCAAGAAGTCATCTCCATCGGATTTGAATGACTACCGACCAGTTGCCCTCACATCTCATGTGATGAAGGTCCTGGAGAGACTGGTCTTTGCCCACCTGAGGCCGCAGGTGAAGACGTGGCTGGACCCTCTGCAGTTTGCATATTAGCCCCATTTAGGAGTTGAAGATGCTGTCATCTACCTGCTGCAACGAGCCCATCTGCACCTGGATGGTGGAGGAGATACTGTGAGAATCACTTTTTTTGATTTCTCCAGTGCCTTTAACACCATCCAGCCACTGCTGCTGGGTGAGAAGCTGCGGGTGATGGGGGTTGACAGCTCTGTGATCTCCTGGATTACTGACTACCTGACAGACAGACCACAGTTTGTCAGGCTGGGCAGTGTCTTGTCTGGAGTGGTGGGTAGTGATACGGGAGCGCCACAGGGGACTGTGTTCTCTCCTTTTCTTTTTACCTTATACACCACTGACTTTCAGTACAACACTGAGTCATGCCACCTGCAAAAATTCTCTGATGACTCGGCTGTTGTGGGGTGTATAAGAGGAGGAGAGGGAGTACAGGGCACTGGTAGACAGATTTGTGGAGTGGACGGAGCAGAATCACCTGAGGTTGAATGTCAGCAAGACCAGAGAGATGGTGATTGACTTCAAGAAGAGGAAGGCTCCTTCTCAGCCACTGCAGATTAGGGGGGGAGGATGTGGGAGTGGTTGAGGACTACAAATATCTGGGTGTCAGGATCAGTAGCGGGTTGGACTGGAGATCCAACACCGATGCTGCGCACAAGAAGGGGATGAGCAGACTCTACTTCCTGAGAAAACTGAGATCCTTCAGTGTGTGCAGCAGGATGCTGGAGCTTTTCTATCAGACTGTTATCGCCAGTGCCATCTTCTCTGCTGCGGTCTGTTGGGGTAGCAGTATCAGGGCCAGAGATACCAACAGACTTGACAAGATTATCAAGAGGGCTGGCTCTGTAATTGGTCTCAGACCGGAGACCTTTGAGACAGTGATGGAGAGGAGAACACTAAATAAACTGCGATCCATCATGGACAATCCTGATCACCTCCTCCACCACACACTAGATAGACAGCGAAGCACTTTCTCCAGTAGACTACTACAGCTTCGTTGTCAAATGGCCAGGTACAGGAAATCTTTCCTGCCACATGCAATTTCACTGTACAATAACTCACTATGATGTTGTATTCTGGCATAGCTATGCTGCCACACTGCATCTTACAGACGAACTGGTACCTCACTTTTCACTCTGCTCCTGATAGTCCTTCTTTGTGCAATGGGATGATTCATGTGTTTATACGGGTCATCATATATTAAGCTATGATGTATATAGGTTTTATAGTCGTGTTAGTTTTTACTTTCCATGGGTAATCCCTTTGTCTGTCATGTGTGTGTTTCTGGTGTTTGGCTGTCAGCTGTCGTGCTGCTGTTACACTGTAATTTCCCAGTTTGGGATCAATAAAGTACATCTATCTATCTATGTCAGCGTCTGAGTGGTCTCTTTGAACTACTCACAGAACTTTTTCACAGCTTTAAGGAAGTTTTCTCCAAGCAGGTTTTCATTTGTGGTTTTATGTACAATCATTGTTTTAAACAGAAGTGTCAATTACTGAACTTTGTTTTAGAGCAGGCAAAGTTGGCTATCTATGTAAGCTGGAGAAGAAAACTTAAGAATGTTGAGAATGATGTTGATGTCAAAATTTTATTTGTGAGGCTACTTAAAGCCAGAATAAGACTGGATTTTGAGTTTTTTATGGGGAATGGGGATGTGGAAGGTTTTAGGACCCTCTGGTCCTTTGTTTAGTCCGTGATGGGCAGCTTTTGTTCTGGCATTTTTTGGGGGAATAATTCTTTGTAATGTGGTATGGTATAGTAATTGTACTGAATAATGGAAAAATGTGTTTATTAAAGACCTTTTAAAAATCAAATCTCTCTCTCTCTCTAAAATTGTCCTTCAACAGAGTTTTTCCAGCAATGACTACAAATTCTGAAAACTGTCTATCATTTGACAGATTATATGGACGGTGATCTAATTAAAGTCAATTAAAATGAGAGATAACAGATTGACAGAATTTTTACAATCGTCTGAGAAAATGACATAAAAAGTGTAGTGCAACCTGTAATATAGAGTATTGCCCTTTTTCAGGTTTTCAACTCAAATGCAGTTCTGGCAGTCAGTCACCAGATGGCAGTCTTTATTAGATGTTTCATAACACTGTGTCGCTCATGAAGCAATTGTCTCAAGGTTGCTCATTGTTTCATGAGGCCTCAATTTTAACATCACTACCAGAGGCAAGGCACACAGCGGCAAGCAGCTCTGGAAAGCTGAGGTGGTAACATCAGCATTGGAAGTCTGGCAATCCCACAACCTAAGGCAGCTCCTTCAGATCTTAAATGGGCAGCTCCCTGATGAGCTGCAGGTGGTGCAAAGAGGAAGCTGCACCTAATTAGGAGAGAGAGCACTGCAGATGGTGAGAGGAGACATAAAGCCCTTTTCCACTAGCCTCACTTAGCTCTACACTGCACCACTCAGCCCGCTTTAGGCGTTTTTCCACTAGCCCCAGCACCGGTTAGCAGGTACTTTTTTCGTACCTGATCCAGGGCAGGGTCTAACCGGGCTGAGTAGGGCTGTGATATGACTTTAAGAGACTGGTCGCCGCTGATTGGTCAGGTTGTAATGTCATGAAAGCGACTTTTTCTGCTGAATTTACTCCACCACCGCCATTTGTAATTGTTCAGCCAGTGAACACAGTGCGCCCCTTTAATACGGTATATTATATTAATATACTGTATAATATACTTATATAATAATATACTCCTATTATATATTAGGAGGTGCGCAATTTTCTTTCTATGTTAGGCGACGATCGCATCCAGCGCGAGTTGGACGGATCTACTTGAAATGCAGGTGTCCGAGCAGATGGGTTCCCAAGGGCACATCCGTACTGCCAAACAGTGTCGGGAGAAGCTGAAAAAGCTGAAAAGCGATTACCGAGCAGTGAAGGACCACATTGCTCGAAGTTCAGCGGATCGGAAGGAGTGGAAGTGGTTCGCTGAGAGACATTGGGCTCGACACGGTCACCGTCACGGTCACGGCCTTGGAAACCGTGGATGGTGAGTGTTTTTTTGATATTGCGTATCTTTTCGCCACTTGATCCTTTCTGTGCCAAGCTCACTGTTTTTAAGAAATAGGAAGGTTGTTAGATTGTGGGTAATGGTTGTTACTGAGGCTTTCCTATTGTTTTGCAGCCAACTGCAGATTCACGCTTGCTTTGTGTTAAGTATTAGCGCGAACAAAACGCTGAATTACGCTTATTGTATTCCGGTTAAAAACTTGAGAGTGTTGTGTACATGTTGCACTTTGGTGTTAAGTTTTAAATTGCGTGCATTTTCTTTCTAGAATCGCATTTCATATCACAGGGGTCCACCTCAGCGGACATGATGGACACAGCGGACTCTCCTGCGTCTGCATCTGCGTGTGCATCTGGCTGAGCACCAGGTGGATCGACTCCACATCACCAGCTCCATCTGGATCATGTTCAAGTGCCGGTAAGGCACAATAACCACGATTTTTTTTTTTGGTTGAAACAGGTCCAGCAGCGGAAACCAGGGTCGAAAATCCATCCATCCATCCATCCATCTTCTACCGCTTAATCCTTTACAGGTCGCGGGGGGGCTGGAGCCTAACAAGTTATGTACCAAATTGATTAATGCAATTTCCTCTAGCTGCATATTAATTAATTGAAAATGTCTTTTTAAATGTGCAAAAAGGTTATTCTTTGATCTTCACATATTGGTGTTCCACAACCATTTTTAGGTGTGGTGATTGAAGTGCTATTGTAACTCCTGTTTTATAAAAACAACTAAAGCTGATGAACTGCCGTTGAAATCAACATGCTTCATTGAAATGCTTCGCGTCAGCTGACTGTATTAATCCATTCAGATTTCTGCGGCCACACTACAAGCAACTAGTTTAAACATTACCCATCCATCCATCCATATTCTTAATCTTAATCCTTTTTAGTTTTGCAGGGGGGCTGCAGCCGAAGACAGCACCCTGCGTGTTGCAAAATCTGCTCTACTGAGGGGCAGCAACATGACAGTTCAGCTTATATACAGCAATGAAGCATAATATAATAGTGACATTCCACCACAGACTTTCACCTGTGTAATTCCATAATATACTGTATGTAGTGATCCAGCTTTAACGACCATGCCTTTCTGTCTTTCCATCTAGGCAAGAGGAAAACAGACAACTCCCATCGCTGACCTTACATTAGCGATGGTCAACATGCATGACAAAGAGATGCGGCTCTTGGAACGGCAACATGACCAGCGGCAAGAATCAGGAGTACATGCAGCATTTGCGACAGGTGGCCGCAGATGTGCGGGCAGATGCGCGTGAAGCCCTGGAACAGGACGCTGCATTACGAAGGGAAGAGCTTGCAGAGATGTCATCGCCCAGTCTGTTTTTTTGTTTGTAAATTTTGCTTCTGGAATAAAATTGTATTGTTTGCATCAAAAGTCTGGTTTATCTGTTATGACACCGTATGAGAAAAGCCAATAATTACATACACATTCCATTCTCTGTTCACTCCACATGCTGCTGTTCATCAGGTCAGGTGTATAGCCTTCTAATGGTAATTTAATTTTTAACAACACAACGAAACGTAATGTCTTGGTAGGTTTTTTTTTTAATTTTAAACAAATCTGCAATGCTGAATCCATTTCTCTTGAACGGGTACATTTTTTAGGTTATAAGCAGTTGTACAGGTGTGCTTGAACTTGTAGACACTGCTAAAGGTAAGTACGTGTAAGTTGAATGTTGCATCACCAGTCAAAATTTAATAAATTAAGAAGGAATCTAGCAAAAATTTGGCACTAATAACAGTAGACAAATCGGACAAGGATACACAACTGTGTTTTTGTTGCACACAACTGTTGTTACCAACAAGTGCAAAATTTATATTCCCTTTTCCCAAAAATTAAAAATCAATTTGTAAGTAAAAGTGGGAGACCTTTACATGGGAAAATATGACATGTATCAGCGCATGATTTATAGTTCAATTTGCATTTCCACCTAAGCAAAAGTGGCTTGTCGAGCTGGATTTTTGTGAAGATGGCCTGCGCGGTGTTTCTGCATGTAATTACATACCTGTCAAGTGATACGGTTTCGCCGTATTTTAATACGGGGAAAATGCAATTTTAGCAAATACAGGCGTATTGCCATTTCTGTACGCCAAAGAGAAAAATATACGGGAAAAAAAATTGAGAGTGTGGGGAGGAACACGTCGTGTGTGACCCCCACAGTGTACAGGGCTGTCAGAGCGCTCAGCGTGAGCAATTATCACAACAGAAGTGTGGACTTGTAGAGGATGCCTTCACAAACGAGACTGAGTTTATTTCTCAGGAAAGGTTTATTTGTAGTCTCATCCTCTAACAGCAAGTATCTCAACAAAAGAGACAGGACAATCTTTCCTCACAGCTCTTATACCCCCAGAGACACAAAACCCCCCACATCAAATATCACACCTTCAACCCACAGTCCTTCAGTAAACATATGAACCCACAGTCCTTCAGTAAACATATAGCCTCCGAGGCTCGTTGGCGTCTCTATTGTCTCAGGGGCTCCTGCTGGGACATTGTCTCTGACTTCCCGTCTCTCCAGAAACCACTTCACACCTGCTGAGGTCTCTGCCGGGTCAGGTCCTTTTGGACGTTTGAAGTCTGTAGAGTATGCACCGTCATGCCTACTAAATACATGTGAGAGAAGATGCGTACCATACAAGCATGCCATATATGCGCCCTAAATGTGCGCCATATAACCCCCCCCAAACGTCCAAATAAGGACAAGTTACACCTCAAATGCATAGAATCATGACATATCGCACAGAACGAGAAAAAAATTGGCACAACAGATCATACATCCAACTGCCTGGGCTTCAACTCCCTGCCATATCTGCTGTGAGCAGGTCTCGCTCTGCCTGTGGCTGTCTCTTGCATCTGTGGATCAGAGTCATTAGCACATCATTGTGAAAGCTTAGCAGAGTGTCTCCCCGGCGGCCTGCCGCGGCAGGGGGCCCTGGCCAACTGTACCGGTTCATCAGCTAACACAAAAGCAGGTTTGAGTCTGTTAATGCAGACTAATTTCCTCCTGTCTCCCAAATCGAGCAAAAAATGCTTTTCCCCGGTTTCTAACACTCTGAACGGTCCATCGTAAGGAGGTCTTAAACCTAACCTCTGTGCGTCGTGTCGAACAAAGACGAATTCTGCATTCTTTAAGGCTTTAGGCACAAACACGCGTGGAAAACTGTGATGAACTGGACCGGGGAGGGTGTGTGATCCCACTTCGCTCTGCAGCAGCTGAGCGGGGGGGGGGGGGGGACGATCTGGTGCGGGGTTCTCAGGAAGGAATTCTCCCGGTAACCGGAGAGGTTGGGCGAAGTTCGGCCGGAGAGGCTTGCAAATCTTCTTTAGGTGCTGAACGCAACCCTAATAAAACCCATGGAAGCTTATCAACCCAATTTGTGTCCGTGAGAGCCGCTCTGAGGGCTGCTTTCAATGACCGGTGAAAGCGTTCGCACAAACCGTTGGCCTGGGGGTTATACGCAGTTGTGCGATGAATTTTCACCCCCAGGCTGAGTGCCATGGATGACCAGAGCTCAGAAACAAATTGGGGTCCTCTGTCAGACGTTATGTCTGACGGGACTCCAAAGCGCGCGACCCAAGCCGTTAAAAAAGCGCGCGCAACGTCTGCTGCTGTGGTTGACGCCAGGGGAATCGCCTCTGGCCAGCGCGTAGTGCAGTCCACCATAGTTAGAAGGTGTGTGAACCCCTGTGACAGCGGGAGGGGTCCCACCAAGTCGATATGCACGTGGTCGAAGCATTTGGCTGGGATGTGAAAAGGTTCTAGAGGGGCCCGCGTGTGCTTGTGTACCTTTGCTCTTTGACACGCTGCGCAGGCTGCAGCCCATTCTTTGACCTGTTTACGCAGCCCCTGCCAAACAAACTTCTCTCCCACCATTTTGATCGACGCGCGGACGCCCGGGTGTGCCAGCGAATGTATTAAGTCAAAAACACGGCCACGCCACGCAGCTGGGACCACGGGGCAGGGGCGCCCCATGGAGATATCGCAGATTAGGGGGGGATACCTCTTTGATGCACCCTGTGCTCCAGCCTTAGCCCTGTTGGCCCAGACTGGAGCGCGCGCACGTCCGCATCGTTAACCTGCTCAGCGGCCATGGCTGCATAATCTAACCCAACGCAGACCGGGGCTGTGAGCGCTTCCGCGCCGCAAGCCTGGCCCGAGTCTACAGCCGCTGCGTCTGCCCCCTGGGGGCCTGACATTGCAACTGCACGCGAGAGACAATCTGCCACTACATTGTGTTTACCCGCCACGTGTTGAATGTCGGTGGTAAACTCCGAAATTGCGGCCAGCTGTCTCTGTTGTCGGCCCGACCAAGGCTCTGAAATTTTAGCCATTGCAAAAGTTAATGGCTTATGGTCTACAAACGCGGTGAAACAGCGCCCTTCCAACCAGAACTGGAAGTGGCGGATGGCCAAATGCAGGGCTAAAAGCTCCCTATCAAACGCGCTGTATTTACGCTCGTTATCGCGCAATGTTTTGCTGAAAAACGCAAGTGGTTGCCAGCTCCCTGCTACCAGTTGCTCGACCACCGCTCCCACTACCACGTCGGAGGCGTCCATGGTTAGCGCCATGCGAGCTGCTGGCACCGGGTGTGCCAATAACGCAGCGTTCGCGAGGGCCGATTTGACCTGTGAGAAAGCGCGCTCCCGGTCCGGGGACCACTCGACCTTAGATGCAGGTTTTTGTTTCTTTAATGCCGCGTACAATGGGTGCATGAGCCGTGCCGCGTTGGGGAGGAAACGGTTATAAAAATTGACCATCCCCAAAAATTCTTGCAGTGCCTTAACTGTCTGCGGTTGGGAGAAATCCGTTATCGCGCGCACTTTATCCGGCAGCAGGATCGCGCCCTCTGGAGACACGCGGTGTCCCAAAAAATCGATTTGCGCTACCCCGAATTGGCACTTCGCTGGGTTAATGATCAGCCCGTGCTCTGTCAGCCTCCGAAAAAAGGCTGTGAGGTGGCATTCGTGCTCGGCTTCGGATGCACTGGCTACCAAAATATCATCCAAATACGCAAATACGAAAGGGAGGCCGCGCAGCACTGCATCCATCATGCGTTGGAACGTCTGCGCGGCGCCTTTGAGGCCGAAAGGCATACGCAAAAACTCGAAAAGCCCGAAAGGGGTTATAACTGCCGTTTGGGGTATGTCTTGCGCGCGGACTGGAACTTGGTGATAACCGCGCACCAAATCTATTTTGGAAAAGATGCGCGCCCCCGCTAAATGTGCCGAAAAATCCTGGATGTGCGGAATCGGGTAGCGGTCGTGTGCTGAAGCATTATTTAATCTGCGGAAATCACCGCAAGGGCGCCACGAGCCGTCAGCCTTGGGCACCATGTGCAGGGGTGACGACCAAGAGCTGTTCGAGCGCCTAACAATGCCCAGTTTTTCCAAGTTGGCGAATTCCTCGCGCGCGATGGCCAGTTTGGCAGGGTCCAAGCGCCGAGCTTTTGCAAAAACAGGGGGGCCAGAGGTAGTTATGAAATGCTCGACCCCGTGTTTGGCAACTGACGCTGAAAATGTTGGGACCGTGAGTGTTGGGAACTGGTTGAGTAATGCATGAAACTTACCACCCGCAGCTGTGACACTGGGATGTGCAGAAGGCAGGGCCACCCGAGCTGTGCAGGAGATAGAGTAGAAAGACAGTGCATTTACAATACGTCTATTAGCAAGATCAACTAACAAACTGTTTGAGCATAAAAAGTCAGCACCTAGCATGTTGTTGTTAACTGCAGCTACAATGAAGGTCCACTCGAAGGTGCGCCCGTGGAGGGACAGGAGGAGCGTCTTCTCCCCATAGGTTTTGATCGTGGAGCCGTTCGCCGCTAACACCAGGGGTCCGCTGGCAGGCGTCAGCATGTCCGCGTAGGCAGGCTTGACAAAACTTAGCTGGGAGCCTGTGTCCACCAGGAATTCTTTCCCTGAATTCGCGTCTGTCACGAAAAGCAGCTTGTTCTTCGTGCCGAGAGTCGCAGCTGCTACCGGCTCCCGGTCTTGGCGTTTCCCTGGCGCTGGTACTGGCACGGTGGAACGCATCTGCGCGCTTTCTCGGCGAAGCGCCGATGGTAGAAACAGAGGGTGTTGTCAGCCCCGCTTCTCCTGGCCTCTGCCGCTGCTGCCGTCAGTGGATCCGGTGCCGCAGCCACTGGTCTCCCCTCGTCTCGCGGGGGGGCGTTCAGCTCTGCTGCTGCCGTCGTGGCTGCGTGCCGTCTATGGGCGTCGACGAGGCGCTGCTCCTCCTGGCCCAGCTCGTGGTAGTCACGGTTGTTGAGTGGCTGCGAGCTGGCCAGGGTGACTCTTACTGCTGGCGGGAGTGTTCTGAGGAAGAGGTGGGCGAAGATAAAGCTGTCGTCATCCTCGCCTCTCAGGCTCATCATCTTCGCCATCAGATCCGCCGGCCTGTCTGCTTCCCCTCCTGTCAGCGCCAGGAGCTTCTCCGCTCGCTCTCCCAGCGAGGGAGTGAAGGCTCGAATGAGGGCGGCTTTCAGTGCGCCATACTTGTCGTCCCGGGGCGGGTGGTTGGTCAGGCTCTCCACCCGCTGCACTGTGAGGCTGTCCAGCTTCGCGACGACATGGTAGAACCTTGTTGCGTCCGCTGAGATTCCCCGAAGGTGGAACTGCGCCTCCACAGTGGTAAACCAGGAGCGCGGGTTATGTTGCCAGAAATCGGGCAGCTGTAGTGTGGTAGCTGCGTTAACCCGGTTGGCTCCTGAAGAGTCCGGTGCGGAAAGCTCGCCGTCACCGGCCATGGTTCGTCGTAGGTCACCCTCTCCGGTTACCGGGAGAATTCCTTCCTGAGAACCATGGCCGGTGACGGCGAGCTTAACGATGAAGAACGGACTATTCCCTAAAATTCAATAACATCTTACTGACTACTGTATAATCAACACCAACATTCAGTCTGTGCGCCGCCTTGGCTTCAACCGTCTGCCGAATCTGCTGTGAGTTGGCCCCGCCTTGCCTGGGGCGCCTTTCTGCTCCGGCTCTGTTGACTGAGGGAGAGAGTGATTATTTGCCCCCTGCGGGGGCCTGCCTCGTCGAGGTGCCACAGCGACCGGCACAGACCCGTCCTTCATGACAAAAGCAGGTTTTAGTCTGTCAATACTGACTGTCTCTTTTCTGTCTCCAAAATCTTGCACAAATTGCTTATCACCCGCCTCCAGCACTCGAAATGGCCCTTCGTAAGGTGGTTTGAGTGTTGCTTTTAGGGCTTCGCGCCTGACAAAAACGAAATCGGCATTTTTCAAAGCCTTGGGGACGAAAACTCGTGGAAAAGCGTGATGAACCGCACCCGGAAGCGTGTCTGCTCCCGTGCCAACTAACGATCCAAGAGCAGAGAGAGGTGGAGGCTCCGGGTGCTCTGGTAAAAACTCGCCTGGCAGCCTAAGAGTTTGTGCGAATACCAGCTCCGCTGGGGAGGCGTCTAAGTCCTCTTTGGGCGCAGAACGCAACCCCAATAAAACCCATGGTAGTTTATTTACCCAATCTGCATCCGTGAGCGATGCTCTGAGTGCTGCCTTCAAAGACCTATGGAAACACTCGCATAAACCATTAGCCTGAGGGCGGTAAGCCGTAGTGCGGTGAATTTTGGCTCCCAAGCCGTTGGCCATTGCTGACCACAGCTCAGAGATGAATTGAGGTCCTCTATCGGACGTAATGTCCGACGGAACCCCGAAGCGCGCCACCCAAGCCGTTAAAAAAACGCGAGCCACCTCCGCGGCCGTGGTCGTCGCAAGCGGGACCACTTCCGGCCAACGTGTGGTCCGGTCCACCATTGTCAAAAGATGCGTGAACCCCTGTGATGCCGGTAGGGGGCCCACAAGATCGACGTGCACATGGTCGAACCTTCTGGCTGGAATGCGAAACGGTTCCAATGGGGCTCTTGTGTGCTTGTGAATTTTGGCCCGTTGACAGGAAATGCAGGCTTTTGCCCATTCCTTCACATGCTTGCGCAGGCACGGCCAAACAAACTTTTCCGCTACCATTTTCACCGACGCGCACACCCCCGGGTGCGCCAGTGAGTGGACCGAGTCAAAAACACGGCGGCGCCACGTGGCCGGAACCACCGGACGCGGGCGCCCCGTCGACACGTCGCAGATCAGGGGGGGCATACCAGTTTGTAAACACTTGCTCTCCAGCCTTAACCCTGTTGGTCCAGACTGGAGCGCGCGCACGTCCTCGTCCGCCTCCTGGTCCGCTGCCATGGCTGCGTAATCTATACCCACGTGCACCGGGGCTGCGCGCGCCACCGTGCCGCTCCCCTGCGGCGCGGTCACGGTGGCCCGTTCTGCCTCTGCGCGTGGTGGAGTCGTGAACGCGCGCGAGAGACAATCTGCTACTACATTGAATTTGCCCGCAACGTGCCTAATGTCAGTGGTAAATTCCGAGATCGCGGCCAGCTGCCTCTGCTGCCTGCCTGACCACGGATCTGAAATTTTGGCCATGGCGTATGTGAGCGGCTTGTGGTCCACATAAGCGGTGAAGCACCGTCCTTCCAGCCAGAACTGGAAATGACGAATAGCCAAATGCAGCGCCAAAAGTTCTCTGTCGAACGTGCTGTATTTTCGCTCAGCCGCGCTTAAGGATTTGCTAAAGAAAGCCAACGGCTGCCAAACCCCGGTGACCTGTTGCTCAATAACGGCCCCTATGGCTAAATCTGAAGCGTCTGTCGTCAGTGCGATACGTGCTGCCGGGTCTGGGTGGGCCAGGAGCGCAGCGTCAGCCAAGGCTTTTTTAACCTCTGTGAACGCGCGCTCCCGCTCCGGGGACCATTCGACCGCCTGGGTTGGTTTTTGCTTTTTGAGCGCGGCATATAACGGTTGCATGATTTGAGCTGCGTGGGGCAGGAATCGGTTATAAAAATTCACCATCCCCAAGAATTCCTGCAGTGATTTGACCGTTTGTGGCCGGGGAAAATCCGCTACCGCTCGTACTTTATCTGGTAACGGAACCGCTCCCTCTGGGGAGACGCGGTGACCCAAAAAATCGATCCGCTCGACACCGAACTGGCACTTGGCTGGGTTCACTATTAAGCCGTGCTCTCCCAGCCTCCTAAAAACTGCTGTGAGGTGCGTTTCGTGTTCGTCCTCCGAAGTACTCGCGACCAAAATGTCGTCGAGGTACACAAACACGAAAGGGAGATCGCGTAACACGGCATCCATCATCCGCTGAAACGTTTGCGCTGCCCCTTTGAGACCAAACGGCATGCGTAAAAATTCGAAAAGTCCGAATGGGGTTATTACCGCTGTTTTAGGAATGTCCTCCGGTTGGACTGGGACTTGGTGATAGCCGCGAACAAGATCAATCTTTGAAAAAATGCGCGCCCCCGCCAGGTGCACCAAAAAATCCTGAATGTGCGGGATGGGATAACGATCGTGCGCCGTAGCATTGTTTAACCTGCAGTAATCACCACACGGTCTCCAGGAGCCATCGGCTTTCGGGACCATGTGCAGCGGCGAAGCCCACGGGCTTTTTGACCTACGAACGATGCCCAGCCTCTCTAGGCTGGCGAACTCCTCGCGCGCAATGGCGAGCTTAACTGCATCCAAGCGCCTAGCTTTTGCAAACACAGGAGGACCAGATGTGGGAATAAAGTGTTTCACCCTGTGCTTCGCGACTGTCGCTGAAAAAGTGGGCACAGTGAGCGCTGGAAATTGGGTGAGGAGTGTGTGAAACTTACCACCTGCTGTAGCGACGTGGGTCTGTACTGGTGGCAGGGACACTCGAGCTGAACAGGGGAGAGAGTAAAAAGAGAGTGCATTTACCAGCCGTCTATTAGCAAGATCCACTAACAAATTGTGTGAGCACAAGAAATCCGCGCCCAACATGTTGAAACTCACCGCCGCTATTACAAAAGTCCATTCATATGTGCGGCCATGTAAGCATAAAGGCAAGGTCCTTTTCCCGTAGGTGTTGATGCTCGAGCCATTTGCCGCCGTAGCTCCGCTACCGTGGGGTCCAGCCACCCGGTCCGCGTATGTTGGGGTGATGAAGCTCACTTGGGCTCCGGTGTCTATGAGGAACTCTCGTCTGGAGCGCGCATCTGTGATGTAGAGCAGCTTGTTGCCTTCACCGAGAGTCAAAGCTGCTAGCAACCCCCGGTCTTGCCGTTTCCCGAACTCCTGAAGTTGCAGGGCGGCACACACCTGCGTGCCCTCTCAGCGAATCTTCGATGGTAAAAGCAGAGATCCTCTCCTCTGCTGTGTCGGGGCCGCGCCTCTGCCACCTGACCAATGGCTCCACCTCGTCGCGGCCGTGCTGCCGCCGTCGTCGGCCAGCCTGGGTCTGCCGCCTCTGGCTCCTCGCTGTCGTGGGTCGCCGATGCGGTTGCTTGCCCACCGCAGGCGTCCAGAATCCCATCTGCTTCCTGGGCCAGCTCCCGGAATTCCTCCAGGGTGTGACACTTTTTGCCGGCCAGCGTGCTTCTCGCATGCGTCGGGAGGGTGGAGAGGAAGATGAACTGGAAAAGGAAATCATCGTTGTCCAACCCTCTCAGCTGTATCATCTCCTCCATCAGGGCACTCGGCCTGTGTCCTCCCTGGTCTAGCAAAGACAGGATCCTCCTCGCCCTCACTTCGGCCGAGGGGGTGAAAAACTTAATGAGGGTGGATTTCAGCTTGTCGTACCTGCCGGTCGCGGGTGGCTGCTCCACCAAACTCTGCACACACCGAGCTGTGCTGTTATCCAGTTTAGCGATGACATGGTGGAATTTAGTGTCATCCACCATTACTCCTGCGAGGGCGAACTGCGACTCCGCTTGCAGGAACCACGACCGTGGGTTATCCTGCCAGAAATGCGGCAGCTTGACGGCCACTGCGTTCGCCCGCTCTGAACTCTGTGAGTCCGGGACCCTGAGACCTTCTCCGGTCATTTTGCCTGGGGCGCCTTTCTGCTCCGGCTCTGTTGACTGAGGGAGAGAGTGATTATTTGCCCCCTGCGGGGGCCTGCCTCATCGAGGCGCCACAGCGACCGGCACAGACCCGTCCTTCATGACAAAAGCAGGTTTTAGTCTGTCAATACTGACTGACTTCCCGTCTCTCCAGAAACCACTTCACACCTGCCGAGGTCTCTGCCGGTCTACCATTGGCGCTTCGCCGAGAAGGCACGCAGATGCATTCCACCGTGCCGGTACCAGCGCCAGGGAAACGCCAAGACCGGGAGCCGGTAGCAGCTGCGACTCTCGGCTCGAAGAACAAGCTGCTTTTCGTGACGGACGCGAATTCAGGGAAGGAATTCCTGGTGGACACAGGCTCCCAGCTAAGTTTTGTCAAGCCTACCTACGCGGACACGCTGGCGCCTGCCAGCGGACCCCTGGTGTTAGCGGCGAACGGCTCCACGATCAAAACCTATGGGGAGAAGACGCTTCTCCTGTCCCTCCACGGGCGCACCTTCGAGTGGACCTTCGTTGTAGCTGCAATTAACAACAACATGCTAGGTGCTGACTTTTTATGCTCAAACAGTTTGTTAGTTGATCTTGCTAATAGACGTATTGTAAATGCACTGTCTTTCTACTCTATCTCCTGCACAGCTCGGGTGGCCCTGCCTTCTGCACATCCCAATGTCACAGCTGCGGGTGGTAAGTTTCATGCATTACTCAACCAGTTCCCGACACTCACGGTCCCAACATTTTCAGCGTCAGTTGCCAAACACGGGGTCGAGCATTTCATAACTACCTCTGGCCCCCCTGTTTTTGCAAAAGCTCGGCGTTTGGACCCTGCTAAACTGGCCATCGCGGGCAAGGAATTCGCCAACTTGGAAAAACTGGGCATTGTTAGGCGCTCGAACAGCTCTTGGTCGTCACCCCTGCACATGGTGCCCAAGGCTGACGGCTCGTGGCGCCCTTGCGGTGATTTCCGCAGATTAAATAATGCTTCAGCACACGACCACTATCTGATTCCGCACATCCAGGATTTTTCCGCACATTTGGCGGGGGCGCGCATCTTTTCCAAAATTGATTTGGTGCGCGGTTATCACCAAGTTCCAGTCCGCGCACAGGACATACCCAAAACGGCAGTTATAACCCCTTTCGGGCTTTTCGAGTTTTTGCGCATGCCTTTCGGCCTCAAAGGCGCCGCGCAGACGTTCCAACGCATGATGGATGCAGTGCTGCGCGGCCTCCCTTTCGTATTCGCTTATTTGGATGATATTTTGGTAGCCAGTGCATCCGAAGCCGAGCACGAATGCCACCTCACAGCCGTTTTTCAGAGGCTGACAGAGCACGGGCTGATCATTAACCCAGCGAAGTGCCACTTCGGGGTAGCGCAAATTGATTTTTTGGGACACCGCGTGTCTCCAGAGGGTGCGGTCCCGCTGCCGGATAAAGTGCGCGCGATAACGGGTTTCCCCCAACCGCAGACAGTTAAGGCGCTGCAAGAATTTTTGGGGATGGTCAATTTTTATAACCGTTTCCTCCCCAACGCGGCACGGCTCATGCACCCATTGTACACGGCATTAAAGAAGCAAAAACCTGCATCTAAGGTTGAGTGGTCCCCGGACCGGGAGCGCGCTTTCTCACAGGTCAAATCGGCCCTCGCGAACGCTGCGTTATTGGCACACCCGGTGCCAGCAACTCGCATGGCGCTAACCACGGACGCCTCCGACGTGGCAGTGGGAGCGGTTGTCGAGCAACTGGTAGCGGGGAGCTGGCAACCACTTGCGTTTTTCAGCAAAACATTGCGCGATAACGAGCGTAAATACAGCGCGTTTGATAGGGAGCTTTTAGCCCTGCATTTGGCCATCCGCCACTTCCAGTTCTGGTTGGAAGGGCGCCGTTTCACCGCGTTTGTGGACCATAAACCATTAACTTTTGCAATGGCTAAGATTTCAGAGCCTTGGTCGGGCCGACAACAGAGACAGCTGGCCGCAATTTCGGAGTTTACCACCGACATTCAACATGTGGCGGGTAAACACAATGTAGTGGCAGATTGTCTCTCGCGTGCAGTTGCAATGCCAGGCCCCCAGGGGGCAGACGCGGCGGCTGTAGACTCGGGCCAGGCTTGCGGCGCGGAAGCGCTCGCAGCCCCGGTCTGCGTTGGGTTAGATTATGCAGCCATGGCCGCTGAGCAGGTTAACGATGCGGACGTGCGCGCGCTCCAGTCTGGGCCAACAGGGCTAAGGCTGGAGCACAGGGTGCATCAAAGAGGTATGCCCCCCCAATCTGCAATATCTCCACGGGGCGCCCCCGCCCCGTGGTCCCGGCTGCATGGCATCGCCGTGTTTTTGATGGTAGTCACGGTTGTTGAGTGGCTGCGAGCTGGCCAGGGTGACTCTCACTGCTGGCGGGAGCGTTCTGAGAAAGAGGTGGGCGAAGATAAAGCTGTCGTCATCCTCGCCTCTCAGGCTCATCATCTTCGCCATCAGATCCGCCGGCCTGTCTGCTTCCCCTCCTGTCAGCGCCAGGAGCTTCTCTGCTCGCTCTCCCAGCGAGGAAGTGAAGGCTCGAATGAGGGCGGCTTTCAGTGCGCCATACTTGTCGTCCCGGGGCGGGTGGTTGGTCAGGCTCTCCACCCGCTGCACTGTGAGGCTGTCCAGCTTTGCGACGACATGGTAGAACCTCGTTGCGTCCGCTGAGATTCCCCGAAGGTGGAACTGCGCCTCCACAGTGGTAAACCAGGAGCGCGGGTTATGTTGCCAGAAATCGGGCAGCTGTAGTGTGGTAGCTGCGTTAACCCGGTTGGCTCCTGAAGAGTCCAGTGCGGAAAGCTCGCCGTCACTGGCCATGGTTCGTTGTAGGTCACCAGTGTAGAGGATGCCTTCACAAACGAGACTGAGTTTATTTCTCAGGAAAGGTTTATTTGTAGTCTCATCCTCTAACAGCAAGTATCTCAACAAAAGAGACAGGACAATCTTTCCTCACAGCTCTTATACCCCCAGAGACACAAAACCCCCCACATCAAATATCACACCTTCAACCCACAGTCCTTCAGTAAACATATGATCCCACAGTCCTTCAGTAAACATATAGCCTCCGAGGCTCGTTGGCGTCTCTATTGTCTCTTCCGCCTCGGGGGCTCCTGCTGGGACATTGTCTCTGACTTCCCGTCTCTCCAGAAACCACTTCACACCTGCTGAGGTCTCTGCCGGGTCAGGTCCTTTTGGACGTTTGAAGTCTGTAGAGTATGCACCGTCATGCCTACTAAATACATGTGAGAGAAGATGCGTACCATACAAGCATGCCATATATGCGCCCTAAATGTGCGCCATAGACTCATCATTAGGCTGATGGCTTCGCACCTTCTTAACAGATAAGCGTTATGAACAAGAGGACAGGTAGATGGACCATGCACAACATTTTATTTACAAAAAACATTTTTGAAATATGTATGCACATAAATGTGGACAAAATAGACAAGTATTGCATCTCGTGTTATATTGTAACGTGCAGCTCGACATGGCGACGTCCCACCGGGAGGTTTGAACTCAAGCCTCCCACTCCAGAGTTCTGCACTCTACCTGTGTCGCCAATAGGGTCAACCCACTTGTCAAGCCAAGTAGGGTGCTTATATTGAGTTCGCTACAATATCACCACCCTGCTCCTCTACTCTCTGTGCCGCTGCCACCACTGGTTCATCTACTGCATCATCCAATGTAGTGTCAAACGTCTCTCCATGACTCTCACACAGATTGTGCAGACCACAACAAGTCAGCACCATAGATTTAACCAGTTTCATGTCACAGTCATTCCTCTCTCCTTCTCTCCTCGTCATCAGCCATGTTTGTTGTGGAGGATTCAGTCGCGTGTTTCACGTCATGAGGGTGTGGCGCTGCCTGCTGTTCAACAAATCCCACCCACAGCAGGTGTGCCAGCAGGTGCGCCAGCAGTAGTTGAAAAGCAACTGAGGCTGAACCGAACCGAAGTGAGTAGAGCTGGGTTTTCAAATCGGGGCTGAGCGGGGCTAGTGGAAAAGGGCCTATAGGTGCAGTTTAGATCATGACAATGGCCACGGTTACGTACATGGGCAAAATTTCTTCAATCTGTTTACAATTCAGATCAGAATTTACTGTATACATGGATCCTGAAAAAGCTGATCTGATTAAGACGAGCGTTTCCATGTGTCACATGTTTGAATGGAATAAATCACTTTGACATGCACACGTCGACATTTCGACATTCCAAAAATAGTAGAAGAAGAAGCAACTTCCGGTGTTCGCAAACCCCACTTCATGTCGAAATTGACCTGTATTGTGTTATTCAGACTGTACTTTTGCTTCTGCTGGTCTCCGTAATGAAGCTACAAGTACATACTTCTGCATATGACGAACAGAGGGAGACAGCAGGACGATACAGACCAGTTTTGTTTTACTCCCGCTATGTTTTCCGCTAGCTGCTGCTAAGGTGGAAATACGTCATGTTGACATGTGTCTGGTGTACAGACGTGCACAGTAAACATATTTTCTGCCCTACATTCGGAATAAGTTAATCCATTCGGATTAACAATCGGCATAACCCACCCCTCTCAACTGGAATGAAATTTTGATCCGAATGAGCATGATTGGGTTAGAATATTCAGATTGCCATGTTTACATGAAGCATTTTTATTCCGACCAGGCTTTTAATCTGGTTACTTGTATCCATGTAAACATAGCCAATGTGTGTTGGGCTACTGCAATACCAACTAGAAAAGCACTCAGAGTGCATACCTCTGCCAAGGCTTCTTCTGTCCATCATGGATCACCTCCAAAATGTAATGAGTTTGTGAGTAGGCCAGGAGCCAGTTCTGCTGAAAATTGCAGCAAAGTTTATCCAATAGTTGTGGAGGATTCTTGCTAACGTACTGAGAAAGTAAGAGCCTTGGTGGAGGTATGCATTCTCAGATCATCACCAAAATGTTATGAGTTCTCTCTAGCCCAAGAACCACCTCTGGTGAAAATTTTATTCAAATTCATTCAGTAGTTTTTGTCTAATCCTGCTGATTATGATCAAAATTTAATGGGTTTATCCTTGGCCCAAGGGCTACCTCTGAAATTTTCATCAAAATCTATCCAGTAGTTTTGCATAATCCTGCTAACAGACGGACAGACAAACAGAAAAACCACCCCAATTACATTACCTCCTTGGCGGAGGTAATCACGGCCACTCATTGACCACATTTACATGGTAAACATATCATCAGGCAATAAAACTAGGTATGTTTGACAGCTCGTCAGCAGTTAGCTGTCAGTAGCAGTAGAAACCAAGGTCTCATGAAACAATGAGCAACTTTGAGACAATGGCTTCATTTTTTTTTTTTTTTGTATACTTTATTGATCCCCAGGGGGGAAATTGAGGGCATCCACCTGGATGGATGAAGCAGCCACGGTACGGCGCTATCCCTTAACCATTCACACACACATTCATACCTAGGGCCGCTTTAGAGTTTCCAATTAACCTAACCTGTATGTTTTTGGCCTGTGGGAGGAAACCGGAGAAATCCTGGCATAAACCCACGCAGATACGGGGAGAACATGCAAACTCCACACAGATCACTGTTGGTCAGGGGCTGGAATCAAACCAGAGATCCCATGGCCAAGGGTGAGTTGCTATGCTGGTGCAGTGCTAACCACTGCGCCACGGCACCGCCCACATCCTATTTGAGTTGAAAGCCTGAAAAAGGGCATTACTCTATATCACAAGTTGCACTACACTTTTTAAAGTAGAACTGAACTCACCTTTTTGCCAAAAAAGTAGAATAGCAGATTAATTCCTTATTACCTATTGTATTTTTCAACACATAAAAGAAATTTTTAGGCCGTGCAATGGCCAAGCTATAAGCCGATAAACTTTTGCCTCTGGCTGGCAGTGCCAAACAAACCGGAAGTAGTGCAGACGACGCTGCGTGATGTCACGAGTGTGACCCTTATCAAAACAACAATGGCAGATGATAGCAGTTCCAGCAGTCAAGAACACCAGAGTTTTCAGAGTGAAGAGGCATTCAGGATCGGTGACAAGACAGAGGAGGATGCAGGAGTGTCAAGTGAACAGGAAGAGAGCGAGGGAGGCATTGAACCGTACAGATTAGAGCCAGAATTTTCGGGGGATTCCAGCACCGACTCAGACCGCAGCAGTGATGGGGAGGAGAGTCGCTTATTGAATACAGAATGGTGAGTCTTTACTTTGGCATGTTTGGGGTGTCAGGATAAGGAAAATTAACAATAAAAAAGAAAGGGAAAAAAAAACATCAGCATTTTTCCAACTTATTACAGTTATCCCTCACTTATCGCGTTTAATGCGGTCTTCCTTCGCTGGGTATAGGCGCTCGGCAGGGAGCGAAGCTGGGTAAAACGTCTCCACCAATCAGCTTGCGAGATAAAACGTCTCGGCCAATCAGCTTGCGAGGTAAAACGTCTCGGCCAATCAGCTTGCGAGATTCCCGAGCGGGCTGGGGAGCCGGGGAGAGCAGGCTCTCCGTGTTGATACCTGATGTTCTAATGTAGTCTCCCTGCCTTCTCATTAGAACATCAGGTATCAACACGGAGAGCCCGCACAGCTCAAAATCTACCTCTCTGACCACCGCTCCACTCCTCTCCGCCCACCTCTTCACTGCTCGGGAATCTCGCAAGCTGATTGGCCGAGACGTTTTACCTCGCAAGCTGATTGGCCGAGACGTTTTACCCAGCAAAGGAAGACCGCATTCATTGTTCTTTATCGCTCGTGTTGCTTAGTGGCACTTTTCGCTGTTCTCTTGTGCCTTTTTGTGCAAAATAGTGCTTGTGACGCCCTTGGGGGGGGGGGGACGCTACTTCGCGGTTTTTCACTTTTCGCGGTCGGTTCTGGTCCCCATTAAACGCGATAAGTGAGTGATCACTGTATATCTAGAAACGCATCGCTTCCCGGTCGCTTTTCCTCCCCCTTTCTTTTCTTTCGTCGCCATGACAGCTTTCCTTGGCCACTGAACAGATCTTCCCAGGTGTTGGAAGTGTTTTGTAGTCGACTATCACGACAAAATGCACCAAAAACAACCAGTGTTGACGTGCTCGCAATGGTAAACATGAGGACTGGGTCACACTCGTGACGTCACGCGGAACTCCGGCTGCGCTTCGGCGGATTTGTCTGATTTTTCAGGGCGGGAAATTCTAAATCGCGATTTTCTCCAAGATTCCGGGATTTGTGGAGGGGGTGCCAATGATAAATTATCTTTATAATTGTATGTACTATCACCCAGTGCCGTTCAATGCCATTCAGTTCAGTTCTACTTTAAGTCATTTTTTCAGACAGGCTTGTAAAAATTCTGTCAATCAGTTATCTATCATTTCAACTGACTTTAATTAGATCACCCTCCATATAATCTGTCAAATGATAGACAGCTTTCAGAATTTGTAGTCACTGTCACGAACCAAGCCGGTGTTGTCCTTTAGGCTCGGTTCTGACCATTCTCTGTGGCTCAGGTTCGGTATATTTGTGTATTTTGTTATCTTTTGAGTTCTTGGAGTTTCTATGTCTTTTGTTCTTTTCTTTTCCATGCCTGTAGCCACCGCTCTGGCCGGCAGCTGTTAGGCAGCCTCCTTGACCTACATTCGTGTGGGCATTGTCTAACACTTGCCGGTTCGACCATGCCCCCTCTCTCTTGACAGCCAGCCGATTCCACTCTGGTAACTGTCTTTCCCGTGCCTCGCCCAGGTGCACCCAATCTGTTGGCCAGCAATGCTTGCTGGACCATTGTATTGTCTTATAGACATATCGTCACATGCATGTGTTTTTGCCAGGCCACCTTGGAACTTACTCGGACTGCTCCAGTGTCATGAGTATTGACTGTGTGTATTTTCCCAGTGTTCTCACCCTGCTTCTGTTGAGCATCCTGGAGGATTCCTTGAGTGCCCTGAGCTGTTTAGTTATTTTGTACAGTTGGTCTTTTGTTTGTCTTTGGTTCAATAAATGTGTTGTGGTGTAACCCAGCGCGTAAATCCATTCATCCTTCTCCTCCTCCGTGCGCTGCGTAAAAGCGCACAAGGAGGCTTGTGACGGATTGGTCCGGGTGCTATGGCAGATCAGATGGAGAGGGAGCTGCGTTCGCTGTGTCTCTTAGAGGATATTCTTTCATTGACATGTAAGCCCTGTTCTCCCCAGACCGTTTGATGGGCTCAGGACACGGCAATGGGAGTAATGGAAAGAGACAGCCTCTGGGATCACCCCGAGGTGACGGAGATTCTCTAGGACATCCTCGCCCAGCCATGTGAGGAGTCGGATGAGGAGTTTCCCCGTATTTGGTACATGGCGCCTAGCGAGGCGCTTATCGTGAAGGACGTTCTGGTGTCTGAGCCATCCGGGATGAAGAAGAAGAAGAACCCTCGCTATAAGAAGCCTCCAGCCTCTAAGCCGTGGCCCCTCCCGGAGATGGCCGGGAGGGGCCATCTCCGGGAGGTTGGAGGAGTTTTCCCAGAGGAACCGGAGCTACACCCCGAGGACGAGCGGGCTCTGACCATGGAGTCTCCACACCTCCGTGACCCCGAGACGACAGCTGACGTCATCACTCTCCAGGAATTCAGGCAAGTGCCTATTCAGTCACTTTTAATGTCACTTGAGACTGCTTGCCTGATTCCTGAATTGTCAGCTGACGATCTTGATTGTCCCCCTGTTTCTCCCCTGCTATCTATGCTGGGAGATGGATCCCAGATGCAGGAGAAGCTGTCGCCGAGGGAATCGGAGCTCCTGCCGCCTGTCTCCTCTCGTCGCCGCCATTCCCAGAGGGCCTGCCGTAAGAGCTCTGCGAATCTGCCACCAGTCTCTTCTACCTCTGTCACCATGGAGACAGCTTCTCCACTCTCCACGAGGGGGCCCAAATCCAATTTAGGCACGGAGAGAGATGACTGGCTCCCATCTGCAGCGATTGACATCAGAGACTGGGAGGACAGGCAAGTGTTTTGTCATTCTTTTCCACCTAATTATGATGAACCTTGTCTGTCTCCTGAGGGGGGAGGCCCAATCTCAGCAGTCTGCTGGGTTCTCCCCTCCAGCTGCAATGATTGAACTCATTCCTATTCTCTCCGTGTCTCCCCCATTTTTCCCTGAGTGTCCGCCAGCTCCAGAGTCTAGCCGCCGGACAGTGGAGGAGCTCGTGGTCCTGGAGGAGGTCAGACCAGTGCCAGCACGGTGTGAGCCCCCAGCTTCCCCGTTGGATCAGTCACCAGCATTGGAGTCCTTGCTTGGAGGCACCAGGACTGTCACCATTACCAAATCAGCTGCAGAGGTTGCCACAGTGGAGGAGGAACCTGCACCGGACAGCCTCGTGGTCGGGCCTGTGTCATGGTCTGGATCGACAGAGTCCTGGATGGCAGGGGAGCTTGAGTACAGGCAAGTAATCTCTCCTGTAATTCTCATGTCAGTTTTTGAGAGATCTTGCCTGGCTCTTGGAGAGGAGAGTCGAGGGCAGCCCTCAGCTGCATCCGGACTCCCCTCGCTGGGCTCCACCGCTGCCGGCGACCCTAACCACCTTTCCTCTCCTGTCTTCCCTGAGCTCCTTCCTAGGGTCGCCGGAGAGAATCCGCCGCCACCTGGGGTTTCCGCAGATCATGATGACATGAGTCCAGCCACCCTGGTGGAGGCCGACATGGGTACAGCACCTCCCAGACCTACAGAACCAGTGCACCCTGGATCGCCAGAGTCCTGGACAGTGGTGGAGCCTGAGTTAAGGCAAGTGTGCTCCATAATGTCTCCTGTGCATATGTTGAAGTCACACTGCCCGACTCATGGTGAGGAGGGCCAGGGGCAGCTCACTGCAGCTTCCAGGCTCACCTCACCAGACTCTGCTGCTGCCGGTGACCTTGACTCGGTCTCGTTCTCTCTCCCTCCAGTTTCAGAGCTCCTTGCTAGGGTCGCCGGAGAGCAGCCAATTCCACCAGAGGCCGCCAAGGATCTGGGTTCATCGCCTGAGGTCGTGGAGAGTCCAGCTTCCCTCACTGGGGAGGTCACCGTGGGAGCAATGAGGTTCCCGATGGGGGCCACCACAGGTGCAATGGTGCTCCAGCCAGAGCCCACCGTGGGTGCTACAGAGCTCCAGCCGGAGTCTGCCGTGGGTGCAGCGTTGGCCCGGTTGGGGTCCACTGTGGGCGCTGCAGAGCTCCAGCTGGGAGCCACTGCAGGCGCTGCAGAGCTCTAGCCAGGAGCCACCACAGGCACTGCAGAGCTCTAGCCGGGAGCCACCGCGGGTGCAGCGTTGGCCCGATCGGGCTCCACTGCGGGTGCAGTATTGGCCCGGTTGGGTTACACTGTGGGTGCAGCGTTGGCCCAGGCTGGGACCCCCGTGGGTGCAGCTGTGTCCCAGGCCAGGACCACCAAGGGTGCTGCGAGTCAGCCTGAAGACGCCATGGCCTCCCTCTCCTCTCTGTCCGACGCCATGGGGGGTTCCCTTTCTACAGTCTGGTCACCCACCAGTGAGCCTCCCGGTGGGAAGGCCGCCTCCTGCTTCACCTTCACCCTGCTGGTCCTAGTGGCTTAACAACGCTGGCCGACCACCGGAGGAACTGAGTCTCTGGACCAGATGGCCCGTGTTTTCCGGCAGGCCACCAGACTCTGTGTGGCTGGACTGTCTGCTGGGCCTGGGACTCTGGGCGGCCTCCTGAGCCTCCATGCCCTTGGACTTCGGGGGGTTAATTGTGGGCCCTGAGCGGGGTGTATTGTGTTCCCTCCTTTCCTGTTCCCCCTACCTCCCATGCAGGTTTGTGGTTGTTGTTCCTGCTGGGGGGGGTGTGTGTCCTTCCCTTATGATGTTGCTGTGGGTGTCTGGAATCCACCCCGGGGGGAGGGGAGGGGGGCTCTATCACGAACTAAGCCGGTGTTGTCCTTTAGGCTTGGTTCTGACCGTTGTCTGTGGCTCTGGCTTGGTATATTTGTGCATTTTGTTATCTTTTGAGTTCTTGGAGTTTCTATGTCTTTTGTTCTTTTCTTTTCCGTGCCTGTAGCCACCGCTCTGGTTGGCAGCTATTAGGCAGCCTCCTTGACCTACATTCATGTGGGCGTTGTCTAACACTTGCCGGTCTGACCACGCCCCTTCTATCTTCACAGTCAGCTGTTTCCACTCCGGTAAGTGTCTTTCCCACGCCTCGCCCAGGTGCGCCCAATCTGTTGGCCAGCAATGCTTGTACTTAAGCAGCCTTGGCCACTCAAGCATTGCTGGACCATTGTATTGTCTTATGGACCTATCATCACATGCATGTGTTTTTGCCAGGCCACTTTGGAACTTAATCGGACAGCTCCAGTGTCGTGAATATTGACTGTGTGTATTTTCCCAGTCTTCTCACCCTGCTTCTGTTGAGCATCCTGAAGGACTCCTTGAGTGCCCTGAGCTGTTAAGTTATTTTGTACAGTTGGTTTTTGTTTGTCTTTAGTTCAATAAATGTGTTGTGATGTAACCCAGCTCGTAAACCCATTCATCCTTCCCCTCCTCCTTGCGCTGCGTAAAAGCGCACGAGGAGGCTTGTGACAGTCATTGCTGGAAAAACTCTGTGGAAGGACAATTTTCAATGAATGAAATATGAGAGAGAGAGAGAATGCAATACTGGCCAATGGATGGTGAATTTCAGCAGTGGCCAGTAAGACAGCTACACTCTACAGCCACTTTGGCCATGTGCAGCCATGAAGGGGTGTCCCAATCCATAGGGGTAGCGATGTTACGCTCTACACCGCCCACTCAATACTGATTCGAGCAATATAAAGTTCAAGTGTCATGAGCAGTTTTATTTAATTTAATAGAACAAAATACAACATACAACTCTTGATGAGGATAAAGGTTACAAAAAAGTTACAACATCAGAACTTTAACAAAAAATGTACAATCCGTCAAACTTTACATGCCAGTCCACCTTATTCCTGGGGGCACTGCTGTAGGAATGATTATGGGTGGAAATTCCGGTTTCGGCTGAAGTAGTGTTAAATCAGTCAGCAAGGGTGGAGTAGCAGGGGCATGCCTGTGCACTATGCCTGTACATAGTGCTTTCATAGTTTAATTTCTTTGAAGATATCCATTGTGTTGAAGGTTGAAACAGAAGTGTGAAAATAGAAGCTATAAATGCAGAGAACTAAATTAACTGCATTTTATTTTTTTTAGATTTAAATTTAAATTTCCTACTCTGTATTTTTTGTCTCTTGCTCCCATTTCTTCTTTTTTGCATTTTGAAGCTTTACTTACAACCTGGTTACAATCTACCAGCGTTGTTTGGTTTTTTTTTTTGTTTTTTTTTCCCCCTTGTCCTGTCAGGTAGCTAGGTAAGCAGAACAGAGATCTGTTACCCTTATTGTGCCAAAACAGATTTACTTTGCCAAAAGGAGCTTTATACAGTACCTAACTATGTACTGTATATTGTTGTAAACTCCTCCTGTAATAACTTTTAATACTTTATTTAAATTATTGTACCCATGGAGGACCCGACAGGATGAGGAATAGGAAAAGGAAGTATGTGGAGGGGGAAAGAAAAGGGAAGGGAACAGACAAAAAGACAAACAAACCAACATCTAAAATGAACAGAAGACAAACTGCTTTTTCCACCGAAGATGTCTTAACACGAGTCTGGTATCCGCACCTCAAAATCAAATCAACCTTTATTGTCATATTGATGTACATACAACTGTAGTGCAGGCAAGATGAAATTGCGTTTCTCTCGGCATCCATATAAGTAAAAGAACATGATTTAAGACACACTCACACATATCTTCACCCCCCACCCCACCACAGCCATTCACACATCCCTGAGACATACTTGAAAAACTAACTGAAACTATAATATACAAATAATATACATAATGTCCGTAGGTCAGAATCAGAATCAGAATCAGAATCAGATTTATTGCCATTGTTCATGTAGTACACAAACTAGGAATTTGTCTCGGTGCCATGCTGCAACATTAAAAACATGATGAGATAAAGAGATAAACTAAAAAACTAAAGGACTAAAAACGTGCAATAAGTGTAGAAAAATAAGTAATAATAATAATAATAATAATAATAATAATAGTAATAATGAGTAATACTAGTCAAGGCAGTTTTAAATAAATTAGCAAGTAGCAGATAATATGGGGTACCACAGTGCAGTTGATAATGCAACAGAAAAACAGTGATGAATGTCATGAGTCTGGTTGAGCTGCTGTACATAGTGCACGAGAGTCAATAAGTCACTTAATGTTCAGCAGTCTGATGGCAGAGGGGAAAAAGCTATTCATGTGCCGGGAGGTTTTAGTCCGAATGGACCGAAGTCTTCTACCTGAGAGGAGGGGGGCAAACAGTACGTGACCAGGGTGTGAAGGATCGGCTATGATCCGGCCAGCACGCCTCTGGGTCCTGGAGATGTACAGGTCCTGGAGAGATGGGAGCTTGCAGCCGATCACCTTCTCAGCAGTGCGCACGACGCGCTGCAGCCTTAGTCTGTCCCTGGCAGTGGCTCCTGCATACCACACAGTTATGGAGGAGGTGAGGATGGACTCGATGATGGCCGTGTAGAACTGCACTAACATCTTGGTGGGTAGCTTGAGCTTCCTCAGCTGCCGCAGAAAGAACATCCTCTGCTGGGCCTTTTTGATGAGGGAGCTGATGGTTGGCTCCCATTTGAGGTCCCGGGTGATGGTGGTGCCCAAGAAGCGGAAGGAATCTGCAATGGTGATGGGAGAGCCTGTGATGGTGAGGGGGGGCAGGGTTGTGACTTTCCTGAAGTCCACAATCATCTCTGCTGTCTTCAGAGCGTTCAGCTGCAGGTTGTTGTGGCTGCACCAGGACACCAGCTGAGCCACCTCTTTCCTGTAGACGGACTCGTCGCCGTTGGAGATGAGCCCGATGAGGGTGGTGTCGTCCGCAAACTTAATCAGCTTAACAGACTGGTGGGAGGAGGTGCAGGAGTTGGTATAAAGGGAGAAGAGTAGGGGGGAAAGTACACAGCCCTGGGGTGATCCAATGCTGATGCTAACAGAGTCCGAGACAGACTTCCCCAGCCGCACATGCTGCCTCCAGTCCGTCAGGAAGTCAGCTTTACTTCAGTCAGCTTTAAGTCAAGTCAGAAGGTGCAGTAGTATGTATGAGAGATTCCGGATCAACTGTTCAGCATCCGAACAGCTTGCGGAAGGAAGCTGTTAATCAGTCTGGTGGTTCTTCCTCTGATGCTCTGGAATCGTTTGCCAGATGGCAGAAGTTCAAAGTGTTTATGCAGAGGGTGAGAACGGTCCTTGACAATGTTCATTGCCCTGCTCCTGCAACGGTTCTGAAAAAGTTCTTGGACAACACATGCTGATGCTAACAGAGTCCGAGACAGACTTCCCCAGCCGCACATGCTGCCTCCAGTCCGTCAGGAAGTCAGCTTTACTTCAGTCAGCTTTAAGTCAAGTCAGAAGGTGCAGTAGTATGTATGAGAGATTCCGGATCAACTGTTCAGCATCCGAACAGCTTGTGGAAGGAAGCTGTTAATCAGTCTGGCGGTTCTGCCTCTGATGCTCTGGAATCGTTTGCCAGATGGCAGAAGTTCAAAGTGTTTATGCAGAGGGTGAGAACGGTCCTTGACAATGTTCATTGCCCTGCTCCTGCAACGGTTCTGAAAAAGTTCTTGGACAGAGGGGAGGGAGACTCCAATTACCCTCTCAGCTCCCTTAACTATCCTCTGCAGGGCTTTTTTGTCTGACATACTGCAGCTGGAGTACCATGTAGCAATGCAGTACGTCAGAACACTCTCCACCACACCTCTGTAGAAGGTCCTGAGGATGCAGATGGGGAGAGAAGCCTGTTTGAGTTTCCTCAAGAAGTGCAGTCTCTGCTGGGCCCGCTTCCTGATCCCCAAGGAATTCTTGCTCCAGGTCAGGTCCTGCGAGATCTGCACTCCGAGGAACTTGATGTTCTCCACTCTCTCCACTAAACGGCCGCCGATGCTGAGGGGGACGTGTTCAGAATCAGAATCAGAATCAGAATCAGAATCAGAATCAGAATCAGAATCAGCTTTATTGCCAAGTATATTTACAAGTAAACACACAAGGAATTTGACTTGACATTGGGCGCGCACATTAGGCGCATCCAATGACACGGCAGCCATAGAGGCGCCTGTCTGCAGTGGGGGTAAAGGGGGGAGGGGGGGGGGAAACACAATAGGCAGAGAGAAAAAACATAGTTATCAGAATCACGCTCGTATAAGCTCATATAAGCTTATGAGCCAAATTTTGATTACACAGAAAAAAACCCTCTATGCACATTAGCAGACGATAGATACAATCACACAGCAGAGGGAGGGAGAGCAGTGTGTGTATATTTGCATGTCATTGTGTAGTGTGAGTGTAACAGTTGTTAGTGAGCAGCAGAGGGCGCCTCCAGGCAGTGGATAGATGTTATAATCATGTGACTTATAAACAAGTCAGAGATCAGAGTCTGTCTCTCTTTTCCTCTTCCTTGCAGAAGGCACATGGGCAATGTCCTCGAGAGACCAATCCGCTGACGACAACAACTGATTGTTGATGTATGGGTAGACATAAGCCACTTCCCAGCGTTATCTTCATCGAGGAGGAATGTAAACAAAGGCGCCAAAACACAAGGTCAAATCTGCACAGTGCACTCAGAGAATAAAAAATTTCTCTCTCTTCGATTCTGTGCTTCAATTTCATACAGGCTTGAATCATACTTTAGATCATTCTCTGGAGAGCACTCAGCGATCCACAGATGTTATCCACCTACCGAAACATAGGTAAAACATGTCCAGAGAGTTCGTTCTCTCTTCAATGCATGCCAGATAGTAAATTCCATGTTAATCCTGCCGCTGACAGTCAGTGCTCCCCCCACCTGGACGAATTGTTGAATTTGTTAAGGGAGCTACGCCGGGGTCCGCATTTGATTAGCTCACCCAGATAATTTCGATACACTAGGAAAACTCCAGGGGCCAAACAGAAGATCCTGTGATCAGTTCAATCTCAGTCGAATCACACAGACACATGAATTCCAATACCATGAGTCTCCCTTGGGTTCCCCCTGACCCGATCTTCTACTTTTTAAAGTTGTGACAATCGCATATAAGTCGCTTTCCAGATCCATAATTTCCATTTGGATTAAGATTCAGCCAGGAGAAGAGTGACATTGCAAGCTGGGATCAGAAGGGAGAGGATTAGGAGGGAGAGGGAAGAAAAGCGTCTGCTCTCTCTCAGAAGCGGAAGTGAAGAGGCTGTGACCGCCCTAAGTCGATAATCATCTCCTTTGTTTTGTCCACGTTGAGCACCAGATTGTTCTCCCTGCACCAGCCCTCCAGGTTTCTCATTTCTTCCCTGTACATTGATTCCTCATCCCTCTGAATAAGTCCCACCACCGTGGTGTCGTCTGCAAACTTAATAATCTGGTTCCCCTCGTGTCTGGATACACAGTCATGTGTTAGAAGTGTAAACAACAGTGGACTGAGTACGCACCCTTGAGGGAATCCGGTGCTCACCGTGACAGAGTTGGAGATGTTGTTTCCAACCCGGACAGACTGAGGTCTCTCAGTCAGGAAATCCAGGATCCAGAGACATGTGGTGGTGTTCAGACCGAGAAGGAGTAATTTCTCCATCAGTCTCTGGGGAATAATGGTGTTGAATGCTGAACTGAAATCAATGTACAGGAGTCTGGCGTAGGTGTCTTTCTGATCCAGGTGGGTGATGACAGAGTGCAGGGTGGTGACTATAGCATCCTCCATGGAGCGGTTTGAACGATATGCAAACTGGAGCAGGTCATGTGATGCAGGGAGGCAGGCTGTGATGTGTGGTTTGACAAGCCGTTCAAAACACTTCATCGCAACTGGTGTCAGTGCAACAGGATGATAGTCATTCAGACAGGACACCACTGGTTTCTTTGCCACCAGTACTATGATAGAGGTCTTGAAGCATCTGGGAATGATGGCCTGACTCAGGGAGATGTTATAAATGTCAGTCAGTACATCCGCCAACTCGCTCGCGCAGTCTCGGAGCACACGTCCCGGGATGTTGTCCGGACCTGCGGCTTTACGTGGGTTGACCCTGGTTAGGGTCCTCCGTGTGTCCGCTGTGTTGATGGTGAAAGCTGGTCCGACAGATGGTGGGGATGGGCCAGCCCTCCCTCTGATTGTCGGGTTTGATGCTTCAAAACGTGCAAAGAAGTCGTTGAGCCTGTCTGGAAGTGAAGCGTCGTCATCATCAACCCCCTGCCTAGACTTATAGCCCGTCAGTGTCCGAACTCCCTGCCACATCTGCTTGGTGTTCCTAGTGTCACAGAGGTGTCTCTGGATTTTCTCCGCATAGGCGGGCTTCACCGTCTTAATTCCTTTTGAGAGCGCAGACCTGGCTGAGTGGAGGGTAATCCTGTCCTTCGCTCTGAAGGCTGCATCTCTGGCTGTAAGCAGCGAACGCACCTCTGCGGTCATCCAGGGCTTATGGTTTCCCCGTACAGTGATGGTCTTCACTGTAGTGACATCCTCTGTGCACTTCGCGATGTAGCTGGTGACCGTTTCAGCATACTCCTCCACATCTGTCTTGTCTTCCTGGGAGGCTGCTATTTTGAAGACCTCCCAGTCTGTGTGCAGAAAACAGTCTTTCAGTGCAGAGGTTGCACTCTCTGGACAAATCCTAATTTGTTTCACTACTGGCCTGCTGCGCTTCAGTAGAGGTTTGTAGGCAGGCACCAGCATCACGGATAGGTGGTCAGAAAGGCCGAGGTGGGGGCAGGGTATAGCCTTATAAGCATCTGTGTTTGTGTACACTAAGTCCAACATATTGTCTCCTCTGGTCTTAAAGTCTACACCTGTTAAAGTCCACACCTGTTAAAGGAGAGACATTTGTGTGTGTGTGTGTGTCCGTGTGCGTATATATGAGAGCATGCTCAAAATAAGTGTGCGCATGTGGGTGGTTTGTCAGGAAACATACGAAGAGGGGGGCCAGTTGCAGCACTCCCCTCCCCCCAGGAACCCTGAGCAGGCAAGGCAGCGCCGCCAACCACTACAGGGCACAAATGCCCGAGGTCAGCAAGCCCCAGGAAAGCCAAGCATCCGCCCCAGGAGGGACGATCAAGGGATGCCAGGCTTTCAGGCAGCCGGCATGGCGGGCCCACATAAAATAGCGTTTTTAAAAGCTTTTCAAATTTATTTTAATGTATAGTCCACATACGTGTTTTGCACTCAAGTGGCAGCTAATTTCAGCACTTGTAGTTTTTGTATTTTTTTTTAATCTTTTGGCGTAGTTATGGTACTTGTTGCTGGTGTTTGTGGTTGTGCCATAGACTGTATAAATGGAGGCTTCCCACCAGCAATGTGTAGATCATGCACTAAAAATGAAAAGGACTGTTGGTGTGATCAGTGGTACAGACACAGGACAGACACAAGAGTACAGCAGGTATGTTTTCACTTGGATGAATGTCACAGATCTGACGTTTTTGTTATATATGTCACCAGCAGATGCTAACATTGAGCTGGAGGGTTTTCATATGATACGAGCTGACCGAACACCAGACAGTGGCAAAGCAAGGGGCGGTGGAGTGATAATGTATGTTAACAACAACTGGTGCAGACCGGGACATATCACTGTTAAACAACGACACTGCAGCTAAGACATTGAGTTGCTAGTTGTTAGCATGAGGCCTACATATCTCCCGAGAGAACACTCACACGTGATCTGCATTGTTGTTTATGCAAATCCGACGGCGAACGCTGGGACAGCGCGTGACGTCATCCATTCAGTAACCAGCAGGCTGCAGACAGAACACCCAGATGCTCTTCTCCTCATCTCAGGCGATTTCAACCATGTTTCACTATCTCCCATTCTACCCACGTTCACTCAGTATGTCACATGCCACACTAGAGACAATAAAACACTGGATTTATTCTACGCAAACACTAAGGAGGCGTACACCTCATCACAACTCCCCCCACTCGGGAGATCGGATCACAACTTGGTTCATCTCCGGCCGGTGTACAAACCCCTAGTGCACAGACAACCTCCGGCCATGCACACTGTGGAGTTATGGTCTGAGGAGACAATGGACACTCTAAAGGACTGTTTTGAAGCCACCGCCTGGAAGCAGCTCTGCGATCCGCATGGCGAGGACATCGATGGCCTCATTCACACCTTCACGGGCTACCTCAGCTTCTGTGTGGACAAATCCGTTCCCACCAAGACCATACGGCGTCACTCAAACAACAAACCCTGGATCAACCCTGAGATAAAAACACTTCTGAGAGAGAAGAAGAGGATCTTCAGGTCGGGAAACAGGGAGATGCTGAAGTCCGTACAGAGGGAGCTGAGGAGAAAGATCAGAGAAGGCAAGGACAGCTTCAGGAAGAAGATGGAGGACAAGCTGCAACAGAGCGACATCAGCGGGGTCTGGAGAAACCTCAAAACCATCTCGGGGCTCCAGAATACCTCCCCCCAGGTCACGGGGGGCAGGGAGTGGGCGAACAACCTGAATCTGTTTTTCAATAGATTTGACCAACCGCCCTCCCCCCTGTCTGCACAACAACCACTGCTGCCTCTAAAGAAATCAAGTCCTGCTGCCCACTCCCCACTCCACCAACACCCTCCCACTCCCAACACACAGCCCCCCATCCTGACCCTGACCAGGACCCAGGTGAGGACGGAGCTGAGGAAGATCAAAGCGAGGAAGGCGCCGGGACCGGACGGCATCAGCGCAAAGCTCCTCAAGTCCTGTGCAGACCAGCTGTGTGGGATTGTGACGTATATCTTCAACATGAGCCTGAAACTGGGGAGGGTACCACAGCTGTGGAAAACATCTTGTGTGGTACCTGTACCAAAAACTTCTCACCCCAAAGACCTGAACAGCTACAGACCGGTGGCCTTGACGTCCCACTTGATGAAGACCCTGGAGAGACTGCTCCTTGCTCACCTCCGCCCCCTCGTGGAACCAGCGATGGATCCACTCCAGTTCGCCTACCAGCATGGCATTGGGGTGGAGGATGCAGTGATCTTCCTCCTTCACCGTTCTCTGTCCCACCTGGAGAAGCCCGGGAATATGGTGAGGATCATGTTCTTTGACTTCTCCAGTGCTTTCAACACCATCCAACCGATGATCCTGAAGGACAAGCTGCTGCGCGCAGGGGTGGACCAGCACCTGTCATCATGGATCCTGGACTACCTCACGAACCGGCCTCAGTTTGTGAGAACCCGGGACTGTGTGTCCGACACGATCATCAGTAGCACGGGGGCTCCCCAGGGAACGGTGCTGGCTCCCTTCCTGTTCACTCTTTATACTGCGGACTTCTCACACAACACAACACACTGCCATCTACAGAAGTTCTCTGATGACTCTGCGATCGTTGGCCTCATCTCCAATGGAGATGAAGCTGAGTACAGAGGGCTTATCCAGGACTTCGTGGACTGGTGCCATCGGAACTGCCTCCAGATCAACTCGAGGAAAACTAAGGAGCTGGTGGTGGACTGCCGCAGGCATGGGCAGCCCCTCACAGCACCAGTAAATATACAGGGAACAGACATCGAGATTGTGACATCCTATAAGTACCTGGGTGTTCATCTGAACAATAAACTAGACTTATTTATTTAGCGAATGCAAAGTCCTTAAGCCAAGCAGTTGCCTCCTGGTTTGCTGTATGGAGGGTGTGTAATCCTCCTTCCAGTCTTTGGAGTGGGCAAACCTCTATGATGTGTTCCATAGTTTGCTCCTCTCCACATGCGCACAGTGGGCTAGGGCTACTGCCCCATCTGTGAAGGCTGGCCAAGCAGGGGCCATGTCCAGTCCTGAAGCGATTGAGTGTAGACTACTGTCTCCTTGGGAGGTTGGTGCCCGGGACCTGTTGGTTGGGGTTTATCACCAGCTGTTTGTTTGGGACCTCCTTGGTCTCCCATTCCTCTTGCCAAGCTGTCTGGATGGTAAAGTCAGCTGGGGGAGGGTTTTTCCAAATCGGCCGTCTGGATGAAAGTCGAGCAGTGGGTGGGATGTAGATATCTGCATGGATTGGTAAGTGAGGAAAATCTTTAACTTTTTGGAGCATCCTTTGAGTTAATGCTGCTCGCCGGATGTGTGGAGGGGCTATGTTTGACAGTACAGAGAGCCAGGGGAGTGGTGTTGAGCGGATTGTTCCAGTTATAGTTCTCATGGTTGAGTTGAGCTGGGTGTCTACATGGTGTGTGTAAGATGACCTGGACCAGACAGGGGCACAATATTCTGCTACAGAGTATGAAAGGGCCAGTGCTGAGGTGCGCAGGGTGGAGACTGCCGCCCCCCATTTTGCACCAGCGAGCTTGCAGAGCAGGTTGTTTCGTACTTTCACCTTAGCAGCCGTCCCCTTTAGATGTTCCTTGAAGGATAAGGTCCTATCAAGGGTCACTCCAAGATAAGTTGGATTTGGGGCATGCTTAAGCTTGAGTCCGCTCAGGTGGATGTTTAGTTCTCTGGCAGCTTTTGCATTGTGGAGATGGAATACACTGGAGACGGTTTTTGCTGGGCTTGGTTTTAGGCGCCAGATTTTGCAGAACTGGTCCAGTTTAGCAAGATCTTCCGTGAGCACCCATTCCAGTGGTTCAAAGTCTGGTGCTTGGAATGCCAAACAGATGTCATCTGCATAGATGAATTTGCGGGATTTTGTAGTAGGCAGGTCGTTTATGTAGAGGTTGAACAGAGTTGGAGCTAGAACTGAGCCTTGTGGGAGTCCGTTTTTCTGCATTCTCCATGCACTTGTGTTCTGACTAAGGTGGACTCTGAACCTTCGGTTGGTCAGCAGGGTTTTTATAATTGCTGTTGCCCAAGCAGGGATCGCCTTTGTAAGTTTCAGGAGGAGGCCTTTGTGCCAGACCGTATCATAGGCGGCTGTAAGATCGAGAAACACAGCCCCTGTCTTCAGTCTGCTCTCGAAGCCATTTTCAATGAAGGTGGTTAGGGCCAGTACTTGTTCTCCTGTACTGCGGTCCTTGCGAAAACCTGCTTGATCCACACTTAGAATATCCTCTATTTCTGGGGAAATGCGTTGCAGTATTAGGCGCTCCATGATTTTGTAAGGAACGCTGAGTAGGGAGATTGGGCGGTAGCTTGCTGGTAGTTTGTGGTCTTTGCCAGGTTTTGGGATGGCAATGACCTTTGCTGTCCGCCATTTCTTTGGGATCGAGTTTGTTTGTGTGATCCTTGTGTAGAATTGTGTCAACCAGGTTAGGGCTTGGGGGCCAAGATTTTTCATGAATTCTGGGAAGATGTTATCGTATCCTGCTGCCTTTCCACATTTCAGGCCCTGTAGGACTTTCTCCAGTTCAGCAGCCTCGAAGGGTTCAGGGTTCGTTTCCTCTACAGGCATTTTTTGGTGTTTTTTTAGCTCAGTTGTAACTGCTCTAACTGTCTAACTGTCAGTATTGTGTGACCAGTCTATAAACTAGACTGGTCACACAATACTGACGCACTCTACAAGAAGGGACAGCGCAGGCTGTTCCTGCTGAGGAGACTCAGGTCTTTTGGTGTACAAGGGGCGCTGCTGAAGTCATTCTATGACACGGTGGTGGCATCAGCCATCACTTTTGGAGTGGTCTGCTGGGGCAGTGGCATTACTGCAGCCGATAGGAAGAGACTGAACAAACTGATTAAGAAAGCTAGCTCTGTCCTGGGGCAGCGCCTTGATCCGATGGAGGAGATAGGAGAGAGAAGGACGGTGGCTAAACTGTCATCTCTGCTGGAGTCCGAGTTCCACCCTATGCAGGACATACTGGATGCACTGAGGAGCTCATTTAGCAGCAGACTACATCATCCCAGGTGCACAACCGAGAGGTTTCGTAGGTCCTTCCTACCAACGGCTGTCAGACTGTACAACCTAAGCAGGGCTGCTCGCAGAGATAGCAAAAGACGTAACAAACTAATAGTTTTTTGAATGCAAAAGATACAATAGACTTACACAATGGTCCCCTCCGGCATACAACTAGGAACATACCGGTCGCTATGGAGGGTGAGAATATGTATGGGCACATAATCATACCATGTAGGATAACTAAGTAGACGGTTATGCTGTTTCATCCCATCTAGCAACAATGCTCTGCACTGTGTGTGTTTACATATTTATTCCATCTAGCTACAATGCTCAGCACTGGGTGTGTTTATATTTATATATCTATATATTTATTCCATCTAGCTACAATGCTCCGCACTGTTTTTATATATCTACATATTATTCCATCTAGCTACATTGCTCCGCACTGTGTGTGTGTTTATATACTTGCATATTTATTCCACCTAGCTGCAATGCTCCGTACTGTGGGTGTTTATATATTTACATATTTATTCCATCTAGCAACAATGCTCTGCACTGTGTTCATATATTCATATATTTATTCCATCCAGCTACAATGCTCTGCACTGTGTGTCTGTGTGTGTGTGTGTATATATATATTTTATAGTAATATGTACATATGTATATTAGCTGCTCTTGCTTGCTTGTTTTTTTCTTGCCTTCTGATTGTTGCTCTGAGTGTTGCTATCCCTGTGCTGTTGCAATCCTGGAATTTCCCCGTTGTGGGACTAATAAAGGCTTATCTTATCTTATCTAGAATGAAGGCTGCATGAAGAAAAATAATTAAAAAATAGTAACAGTTTTCCTCCTAAGGCTTAATGATTTAAGAAAGATATCAAATAGTTTTGGGGGGTTTTTTTGCTTTTGTTGGAGTGCCTTGGAACGATATGGACTAGCAGCTTCAGCATGTATTAACTTTTAAATTATCACAAAATATAGATCAATAAAATTTTGAACAATTGTCAGAAAAGGTCGGTACATGTTAAATTAAATAACAAGCATTCAAGGCATGACAGCAGCATGAGCATTTTAATTTTGGTGTAAAACAGACAGCTGTAGCTGTCTGTTTTACCCCGACATTAAAACACCCAAGTACGGTGTTGAGGTTCTTTGTGGGTCTGACTAGATTCTATGTCTGCTCTGAGGGAAATCTGATTATGTCCAACATCTTTTAACAAAATGCAACCGATTTTATTGCGGTGGAGACAATGATATATCTTAGAGCTTTTATTTGTTTACAGCGTTAGCATCTTAGCAGCGGCGCTAACAAATGGAGCTACTGTCTGCCATGCAACTTTTTAAGGTCATCTTCTCATCCCTCAATAGTCGTGGGAAGTGGTATGATTATATTATTCTTTTTGAGGTGCAAAAGGCCGCATTCCCACATTTTTGATGCCGAAGTCATTGTTTTTTTTAAACAAGGAAAAAGATCCCATTTCAGTGACAACCACAAATTCTAAACTAAGATAAGATAAGATAAGATAAGATAAGCCTTTATTAGTCCCACAACGGGGAAATTCCAGGATTGCAACAGCACAGGGATAGCAACACTCAGAGCAACAATCAGAAGGCAAGAAAAAAACAAGCAAGCAAGAGCAGCTAATATACATATGTACGTATTACTATAAAATATATATATATATACACACACACACAGACACACAGTGCAGAGCATTGTAGCTGGATGGAATAAATATATGAATATATGAACACAGTGCAGAGCATTGTAGCTAGATGGAATAAATATGTAAATATATAAACACCCACAGTACGGAGCATTGCAGCTAGGTGGAATAAATATGCAAGTATATAAACACACACAGTGCGGAGCAATGTAGCTAGATGGAATAATATGTAGATATATAAAATATATAAACACACCCAGTGCTGAGCATTGTAGCTAGATGGAATAAATATGTAAATATATAAACACACACAGTGCAGAGCATTGTTGCTAGATGGAATGAAACAGCATAACCGTCTACTTAGTTATCCTACATGGTATGATTATGTGCCCATACATATTCTCACCCTCCATAGCGACCGGTATGTTCCTAGTTGTATGCCGGAGGGGACCATTGTGTAAGTCTATTGCATCTTTTGCATTCAAAAAACTATTAGTTTGTTACGTCTTTTTGCTATCTCTGCGAGCAGCCCTGCTTAGGTTGTACAGTCTGACAGCCGTTGGTAGGAAGGACCTACGAAACCTCTCGGTTGTGCACCTGGGATGATGTAGTCTGCTGCTAAATGAGCTCCTCAGTGCATTCAGTATGTCCTGCATAGGGTGGAACTCGGACTCCAGCAGAGATGACAGTTTAGCCACCGTCCTTCTCTCTCCTATCTCCTCCATCGGATCAAGGCGCTGCCCCAGGACAGAGCTAGCTTTCTTAATCAGTTTGTTCAGTCTCTTCCTATCGGCTGCAGTAATGCCACTGCCCCAGCAGACCACTCCAAAAGTGATGGCTGATGCCACCACCGTGTCATAGAATGACTTCAGCAGCGCCCCTTGTACACCAAAAGACCTGAGTCTCCTCAGCAGGAACAGCCTGCGCTGTCCCTTCTTGTAGAGTGCATCAGTATTGTGTGACCAGTCTAGTTTATTGTTCAGATGAATACCCAGGTACTTATAGGATGTCACCATCTCGATGTCTGTTCCCTGTATATTTACTGGTACTGTGAGGGGCTGCCCATGCCTGCGGCAGTCCACCACCAGCTCCTTAGTTTTCCTCGCGTTGATCTGGAGGCAGTTCCGATGGCACCAGTCCACGAAGTCCTGGATAAGCCCTAGTACTGGAAGTTGCGCCCATAATTCACACAAGGCATCATGGGGGCTAGGAATAAGGTGGATTAACAAGGGAAAAAAAGGGGTATATTAAAAGAGAAAAAAAGAGAGAGAGTAAAGACCACAACAATTCTCTGATAGTCTTTTTTATTATAGTAATAGGAGCTGTCCAATGTCTCTTGCAATTTTTCTTGCATCATGAGCAATGCATCGTGCACTGTTTCAGCACACCCACAGTCACATGATCGTAGCAAGCGAGGCCTCATTATGTTGGTCACATCACGTGACTCGAGGGCTCCTGGGAAATTTGAGAGAGTTCTATTGGAATTAAGTCTTTTTTGTTTGCTTTGGATTGTTTGTTCCTGCCATCCAACTTTGAATAGACCTCAGATGGGCAAATGCTAAAAAAAAAAAGGACTGGAATTTGTTTCAGGTTTTCTCTACTCAGATGCAGTTCTGACACTCAGTCAGCAGATGGCACTCTATTAAATGTTTCCTAACACTGTCAATCATGAAGCAATTGCCTCAAAGTTGTTCACTGTTTTATAAGGCCTCATTTCACCATCACTAATGTATCTGTGTAATATTTAGTGCATCTGCCACTAGACGGTGTGTGAACACGCAGCGGCCTCTCCTCTCTCTTCGTGTTTTTGTGCTACTTAGTGTTGTTTACATTGTTTAATGTACATATATGATGGTGCACACAAGCTACAGTCACCACAGCCTTCTGGGGATAATGAATACGACCAGACATCAAGTCTTGAACCAGAACATTACAGAAGAGCTCCATGGCTTGGGCCTCCTCCACCAGTCCTCCACACCCTCAGACTCGAGTGCCGCATCTCATTCCAAATGAAGGCGCCGCAGATGGTGTGAGCAGATACAAAAGAGAGGTAAACGTGGAGGTATCCGAACAAGGCTAACCACTAGCCCGCACAGACTCCCAATTCCTTCAGTGATTCTGGCCAAAGTACGCTCACTAGACAACAAAATAGACCACATACAGCTCCTGAGATCTACACAATGTGATGCGCGAAACTGCTGTGTTTTTATATTTATTGAAACGTGGTTAAATGACAATATATTGGACTCTGCCATTCATTTAGCTGGGCTAACATGCTATTGTAGCAACAGAATGCTAAAGGTAGGAGGGAAAACCCGGGGGGTGGAGTCATGTGTGTTTACATCAGTGATGCTCGGTGCAGAGATACAGCTGTCCTACACAAGCACCCTTCTCCATTGGGGGAGTGTATGATCCTCATGTGCCGACCCTTTTACATGCTTAGAGAATTTTTATCTGTCCTGCTTGCCGCCATGTATGCCCCGCCCACCAGCACTGGCTAGAGGAGTAAAGCACTGAAAGAACTCTATCAGGCCATCAGTGAGACACAAATAGCGCATCCAGATGGATTCCTCATCACAGCAGGAGACTTCAACCATGCAGATTTAAAGGCCCTCCTACCAAACCTATATCAACATGTAAACTTTGCAACAAGAGGAGACAATTTGCTGGACCTGTTGTACACAACTCAAGAATGCATACAGACCCTTCCCCCCCCCCCCCCCCCCCCCCCCCCGCTGGGTCTCTCTGATCACATCACCATCCTGTTAAGGCCAGAATACAAACCCAGAGTGAAAGCCATCAAACCAACAAAAAAACAGGTACGAGTGTAGCCAGAGGGGGCCTCTGATTCTCTGAAAGACTGCTTCAGCACTACAGACTGGGACACTTTCAAATATGCAGCCACTCACAATGGACACACAAACCTGGAGGAGTACATTGAGGTTGTTGTGTCATACATAGCTAAATGCATTGATGGTGTGATGGTGTCACTCACTGCAAAACCATCACTGTTTGTGCTAACCAGAAGCCATGGATGACAGGAGAGGTCCACAGACACCTGAGGGCTTGGGACGCAGCCTTCAGGGCCGGCGATATTGCATAACTAACAACAGCTAGGGCCAACCTGTCAAGTGGTATCAAGGAGGCAAAACAACAGTACAGCAAGAAAATATCCGACCACTTCAGCAACACCAGAGATGCACGTGCTCTCTGGTGTGGCATACAGATGCTCAACAACTACAAACCTCCACCTCAGACCTATGTGAGTGACATCACACTGCTCAACAACCTAAATGACTTCTCTGGCCGATATAAAGCACAAAACAGCACATCAGCACAGAAAACCACTCCTCCTCTGAATGAGCAGGCCATGAGTCTAGATTTGGCTAGCGTGAAGAGGACCATCTGCAGCATCAACTCACGCAAGGCAGCTGGCCCAGACATCATACTGGGTCGCATCCTAAAGGACTGTGCAGAGAAGCTTAAGAATGTCCTGGCTGACATCTTCAACATCTCCCTGTCTCAAGCTGTTCCCACGTTTCAAAACTGCCACCATAATACCAGTCCCAAAGAAGCCCGTCCCATCCAGCTACAATGATTACCGGCCCGTAACACTGACCCCCATTATAATGAAGTGCTACGAGCGGCTAGTCATGCAGAACATCAATTCCATCCTGCTTCCCTCCCACGACTCATCCCAGTTTACATACAGGTCAAACAGATCCACAGAAGATGCCATCACTGCTGCTCTCCATCCAGCCCTCACCCACCTGGACTCAAAAAACTCTGACGTGCGAATGCTGCTCTTGAACTTCAGTTCAGCAGTCAACACAATCATCCCCCAGCATCTGATACAAAAACTCAGACACTAAGGACTCAAAACCTCTTTCTGTAACTGGGTGCTGGACTTTCTCACAGGGAGGCCACAGAACGTGCCAGTTGGCAGCAACACCTCCCAGATCATCACACTGAGCACAGGGTCCCCACAAGGGTGCATGCTTAGCTCGCTGCTCTTCACCCTGCTAACCCATGACTGCGTACCAGCCTACAACACCAACCACATCATCAAGTTTGCGGACGACACGACGGTGGAGGGCCTCATCACCAACAATGAGGAGGCCAACTACAGAAATGAGGTGAGCCAATTGCTCCAGTGGTGCAAAGACAATAACCTCTTCCTGAATGTGGGGAAAAACCAAGGAGATTGTGGTCGACTTCAGGAGGGGTCACACACAGCACCCCCCTCTGATCATCGATGGCACAGCTGTGGAGAGGGTGAGCAGCACCAAGTTCCTGGGGGACCTCTCCTGGTCCAACAACACCACATCACTCGTCAAGAAAGCTCAAACTCGCCTTCATTTTTTCAGCAAACTGAGGAGAGCACGAGTCTCACCCACCATCATGTGTTCTTTCTACCAGGGCACCATTTAGAGCATCCTCACCAGCTGCATCACGGTGTGGTATGGAAGCTGCACCACCTCCTGTGGGAAGACACTACAATGCACAGTGAAAGCAGCCAGCAAGATCATTGGTGCCCTTCTGCAACCCCCCCAGACACCTACCTTACTTGCCTCACCCACAGAGCCATCAGCATCACAGGTGACACCCCCCACCCCTCACACTCCATCTTAAACCTCCTGCCCTCTGGGAAAAGGTACCGAAGCCTCTGAGCCCACTCCACAAGACTGCTTAACAGCTTTATTCATCAGGCCATTAGGACCCTGAGCTCTGTGCACTCAGGGACTTGCACTTTCTCCCCTCGGACGGTAACACAATCACCCGCATGATAACTACCTCAGCTGTTGGCACAGAAAGACTGGCACACCAACAGTAATACTTTTGCTGCTGTATGTCTCTGCACATTAACTGCAACCATTTGCACAAATGCCATATCTGCTGCCATCTGTCTGTCACTGCAATACTAATCACATGCAGTCCTATCTGTTACTATCTGCACCTACACTACTGCATTGAACTGCAGCTACAGGTATTCATCTCTAGTTGTCTGTATATAGAATTGCTGAGTTTTATCATCGTTAATCGTTTATCTCTATTTGCACTATGGGATGTCTGGGTCTTTCTTGTCGCCATTTGCACCATCGGTTGCATTACTGTGTGGAGATCGTGTTGAAAGGATGAGGCTGAGTTATTTCTCAAGTTCCATTTTATTAACAACACACTCTCCAACATTCAAAATCAGAAAGAGACAGAACCCCCAACATCTGCCAGTCTTATACCCCTGACATCAAAGCACAAAATCCCATTGTCTTTAAATCTCAAACACAATGCATCCCCCTGCAGTTCCTATCTCTTTCACCCAAACCTCGGTGGTCAGGAAATCCTTCATGTCCATCTCTTTGCATATCAAAAGGCCAACTCTCACATCCTCCTCACATCCCTAGGAGGTCCAGACCTTTTGTTCCTCTTCAGACGTGAAGCCAAAATAAGCACACAGGAATATACATGAGAGCATATGAACAGTCATATACATATGAGCCCGTGAAACTACATATGTGCACCACATATACCCCCCCCCAAACGTCTAAGAGGGAACAACCAAACACAGATTGCATGTCATAATAAAATCATCACACATCAGTCCACATGCTGTCTTGGTCTCAACCGTCTGCCGTATCTGCTGCAGGCGGGCTTAACCTCTTCCGCGGCGTCCTCCTGCTGTGGAGCTGCTGTCTGGGGATTAAAACTGTTAGTCAATCTCTGTGGGTGTACTGGGGAATGCTCCCTAGGGGGTCTACCCCGTCGCGGGGCTCTCGCCAACTGCACAGTTTCGTCAGCCATCACAAAAGCAGGTTTGAGTCTGTCGATGCCAATCACCTCCTTTCTGCCCCCCAAATCTAGCAAAAAATGCTTATCACCTGTTTCCAGCACCCTAAATGGTCCATCGTATGGCGGTCGCAGAGCTGTGCAGTGGGCATCATGCCTGACAAAAACAAACTCCGCATTTTTTAAAGCTTTGGGCACAAAAACACGCGGAAAACTGTGGTGAACGGGGCCGGGTAGGGCACTCGGGCCCATGCTATTCTGCAAATGCTGAGCTGAGGAGAACTCTGGCGCTGGGTTGTCAGGGAGAAATTCTCCGGGCAGCCGAAGTGACTGTGCGAACACTAGCTCCGCTGGGGAGGCGTCTAAATCCTCTTTAGGTGCAGAACGCAACCCCAATAAAACCCATGGTAGTTTGTCAACCCAATTTGCATCCGTAAGCGACGCTCTGAGAGCCGCCTTCAGCGACCTGTGAAAACGTTCGCATAACCCGTTAGCCTGCGGGTGATACGCGGTCGTGCGGTGGATCGTTGCCCCCAAGCTGCGGGCCATCGCTGACCAAAGTTCGGAAACAAATTGTGGGCCTCTGTCAGACGTAATGTCCGACGGAACTCCAAAACGCACTACCCATGCAGTTAAAAAAGCGCGCGCCACCTCCTCGGCTGTAGTTGACGACAGGGGAACCACTTCCGGCCAGCGCGTGGTGCGGTCGACCATTGTCAGAAGATGTGTGCAGCCTTGCGAGGGCGGTAGGGGGCCTACGAGGTCCACGTGGACATGATCAAACGTTTTAGCTGGAATATGAAACGGCTCCAAAGGAGCTCTCGTGTGTCTATGCACTTTGGACCGCTGGCAAGCCATGCAGGCTGCCGCCCACTCTCTAACCTGCTTACGCAGGCTCAGCCATACAAATTTCTCCCCCACCATTTTGATCGAAGCGCGCACCCCCGGGTGCGCCAGAGAATGAACCGAGTCAAAAACGCGGCGGCGCCACGAGCCCGGAACCACCGGATGGGGTCGCTCCAGTCAGGAGCGCGTGCACGTCCGCGTCGCCGCCCTGTTCCGCGGCCATGGCTGCGTAATCTATCCCTACGTGGACTGGGGCCACGCGCACTTCTGCGCCGCTACCCTGGTCCGCGGCAACAGCTGCGAAATCTACCTCTACATGGGCTGGAGCAGCCACGGCACGCGAGAGGCAGTCTGCCACTACATTCAGTTTACCCGCTACATGCTGGATATCGGTAGTGAACTCCGAAATTGCGGCCAGCTGTCTCTGCTGCCGGCCCGACCAAGGTTCCAAAATCTTGGCCATCGCAAAAGTCAGCGGCTTGTGGTCAACGAAGGCAGTGAAACGGCGTCCCTCCAGCCAAAACTGGAAGTGACGAATAGCCAAATGGAGAGCTAACAACTCCCTGTCGAATGTGCTGTATTTTCGCTCACTATCGCGCAAAGTCTTGCTGAAAAACGCGAGCGGCTGCCAGGCTCCAGCCACATACTGTTCAACAACCACTCCTATGGCCACATCTGACGCGTCAGTAGTGAGCGCCATGCGGGCCGTTGGGACTGGATGCGCTAACAATGCAGCGTTTGCCAAGGCTGTTTTGACTTCAGAGAATGCGCGCTCCCGCTCGGGAGACCATTCGATTTTATTTGCAGGTTTTTGTTTTTTAAGCGCAGCATACAATGGTTGCATGAGCTGCGCCGCGTGGGGGAGGAAACGGTTATAAAAATTCACCATTCCCAAAAACTCCTGTAACGCTTTGACCGTTTGTGGCTGGGGAAAATTTGCCACCGTGCGCACCTTGTTAGGCAGAGGGACTGCTCCTTCGGGAGAGACGCCATGCCCCAAAAAATCAATCTGCGCCACCCCAAACTGACACTTCGCTGGGTTGATTATTAGCCCATGCTCCGCCAACCTCCGGAAAACGGCCGTGAGGCGGTTTTCGTGTTCATCTTCGAATGCACTGGCTACCAAAATGTCGTCCAGGTAGACAAACACGAAAGGGAGATCGTGCAACACCGCGTCCATCATGCGTTGGAACGTCTGCGCTGCGCCTTTAAGCCCAAACGGCATGCACAAAAACTCAAAAAGCCCGAAAGGAGTTATTACTGCTGTTTTGGGTATGTCCTCAGCGCGGACTGGGACCTGATGATAACCGCGTACCAGGTCTATCTTAGAAAAAATGCGCGGCCCCGCCAAATGAACTGAAAAATCCTGGATATGTGGGATTGGGTAGCGGTCGTGTGCTGTAGCATTGTTCAGCCTGTGAAAATCACCGCACGGCCACCACGAGCCATCAGTTTTAGGGACCATGTGAAGCGGTGAAGCCCAAGGGCTCTTTGAACATCGGATGATGCCCAGTTTTTCCAGGTTGGCGAACTCCTTGCGCACTATGGCCAGTTTAGCTGAATCCAAGCGCCGAGCTTTTGTAAAAACGGGCGGTCCGGTGGTAGTAATAAAATGCTCCACCCCGTGTTTAGCCACGGTCGCCGAAAACGTTGGCACCGTGAGTGCTGGAAACTGATTGAGGAGTGTGTGGAACTTTCCACCTGCAGCTGTGACGTTGGCTTGTGCTGTTGGCGGGGCCACTCGCGCTGTACAGGGAATAGTAGAAAAAGAGAGTGCATTAACCAGGCGTCTGTTAGCAAGATCAACCAACAAGCCATGTGAGCACAAAAAATCAGCACCTAACATATTGAAACTGACTGCCGCTATGACGAAAGTCCACTCAAATGTGTGGCCATGTAAAGACAGAGACAGGGTCTTCTCCCCGAAGGTCTTAATCGCCGAGCCGTTCGCTGCTGACACCACAGGGCCACTGGAAGATGCCAGCCGGTCAGCGTAGGAAGGTGTGATGAAACTCAGCTGGGAGCCTGTGTCCACGAGGAAGTGCCTCCCCGATCGCGCGTCCCTCAAGTAGAGCAGCTTATTCTCCTCACCGAGAGCCGCAGCTGCTACCGACTCCCGGTCTTGGCATTTCCCGAGCGCTTGAATTGGCACGGTGGAATGCACTTGCGTGCCCTCTCGGCGAAACGGCGATGGTAAAAGCAAAGGACGTCATCCGCTCCGCGCCTCCTGGCCCCCGCCGCTGCCGTCGTCGGTGAGTCTGGTGCTGCAGCCTCTGGGCCCCCGCCATCTCCAGATGTTGCGCCCCGCTCCGCTGCTGCGGTCGTGGCCGTGTGTCATCTATGGGCGTCGACGAGTCGTTGCGCCTCCTGGCCCAGCTCGTGGTAGTCTCGGTGGGCCAGCAGCTGTGAACTGGCCAGGGTAACTCTCACCGCTGGCGGTAGTGTCCTGAGGAACAGGTGGGCGAAAATAAAGCCATCATCTTTGGCATCTCTCAAACTCAGCATCTTCGCCGTCAGGTCTGCAGGTCTGTCGACCTCACCCTCAGTCAACGCCAGGAGCTTCTCTGCTCGCTCTCCCAGCGAGGGGGTGAAAAAACGGATGAGAGCAGCCTTCAAAGTGCCGTACTTGTCGTTGTCTGGCGGATGGTTGATCAGGCTCTCTACACGCTGGGCTGTGTGGTTGTCCAGCTTTGCAACTACATGGAAGAACTTCGTGGTGTCTGCCGAAACCTTCCGAAGATGGAACTGTGCCTCGACTGCGTTAAACCAGGAGCGCGGGCTATTCTGACAGAAATCCGGTAGCTGGATTGTGGTAGCTGCATTAGCCTGGCTGGCTCCTGATGAGTCCGGTGCAGGAGAATCGTCACCAGCCATAATACTTCTTAAGGTCACCAGTGTGGAGATCGTGTTGAAAGGATGAGGCTGAGTTATTTCTCAAGTTCCATTTTATTAACAACACACTCTCCAACATTCAAAATCAGAAAACGACAGAACCCCCAACATCTGCCAGTCTTATACCCCTGACATCAAAGCACAAAATCCCATTGTCTTTAAATCTCAAACACAATGCATCCCCCCTGCAGTTCCTATCTCTTTCACCCAAACCTCGGTGGTCAGGAAATCCTTCATGTCTATCTCTTTGCATATCAAAAGGCCAACTCTCACATCCTCCTCACATCCCTAGGAGGTCCAGACCTTTTGTTCCTCTTCAGACGTCCATCCATCCATCTTCTACCGCTTTTCCGGAGGTCCGGGTCGCGGAGGCAGCAGTTCAAGCAGAGAAGCCCAGACTTCCCTCTCCCCAGCCACCTGCTCCAGCTCTTCAGAGGGGATACCAAGGCGTTCCCAGACCAGCTGGGAGACATAGTCTCTCCACCGAGTCCTGGGTCTGCCCCGGGGTCTCCTCCCAGTGGGACGTGCCTGAAACACCTCAAGTGGGAAGCGTCCAGGAGGCATCCTAATCAGATGCTCATACCACCTCAACTGACTCCTTTCAATGTGGAGGAGCAGCGGTTCTACTCTGAGCCTCTCCCGGATGACTGAGCTCCTCACCCTATCTCTGAGGGTGAGTCCAGCAATCCTACGGAGAAAGCTCATTTCAGCCGCTTGTATCCGCGATCTCGTTCTTTCGGTCATTACCCAAAGCTCGTGACCATAGGTGAGAGTAGGAACGTAGATTGACTGGTAAATCGACAGCTTTGCCTTAGAACTAAGCTCCCTCTTCACCACAACAGACCGGTACAACGTCCGCATCACTGCAGATGCTGCTCCAATCCGTCTGTCGATCTCTCGCTCCATTTTCCCCTCACTCGTGAACAAGACCCCAAGATACTTAAACTCCTCCACTTGGGGCAGGAGCCTGTCCCCAACCCGGAGAGGACAATCCACCTTTTTCCGGCTGAGGACCATGGACTCGGACTTGGAGGTGCTGATTCTCATCCCAGCCGCTTCACACTCAGCGGCAAACCGTCCCAGCAAGAGCTGTAGGTCATTGCTGGATGAAGCCAACAGGACAACATCATCTGCAAACAACAGAGATGAGATCCTGTGGTCACCAAGCATGACACCCTCCATTCCCTGGCTGCGCCTAGAAATCCTGTCCATAAAAATTATGAACAGGATCGGTGACAAAGGGCAGCCCTGGCGGAGTCCAACTCTCACTGGGAATGACTCCGACCGAGTGTTGGCAATACGAACCAAACTCTCACAACGGTCGTACAGAGACCGAATAGCTCGTAACAACAAGCCCGATACCCCATACTCCCGAAGCACCCCCCACAAAAATCCACGAGGGACGCGGTCAAATGCCTTCTCCAAGTCCACAAAACACATGTAAACTGGTTGGGCAAACTCCCACGAACCCTCAAGAATTCTCGAGAGGGTAAAGAGCTGGTCCGATGTGCCACGGCCAGGACGAAAACCACATTGCTCCTCCTGAATCCGAGGTTCGACCAACGGCCGGACTCTCCTCTCCAGTACCTTGGCATAGACCTTCCCAGGGAGGCTGAGGAGTGTGATCCCTCTAAAGTTGGAGCACAACTCTTGGTTGGTTGGTGCGCCAACTCTTCAGACGTGAAGCCAAAATAAGCACACAGGAATATACATGAGAGCATATGAACAGTCATATACATGTGAGCCCGTGAAACTACATATGTGCACCACAACTGTACATATTGTGTATATTAGACTGCTGTTGTTGTTTTCTTTTTACCAGCCCTATTCCTTTTCTTTTTATATTGTGCACACCAATGAAGAGAGAGGGAGAAATGCCATTTCAATTCTCCTGTATGTCTTGTACGTATAGTAGTATTGACAATAAAATCTTTGAATCTTGAATCTTGAATGCAATGTGTTTAATGTTCCATCCATCCATCCATCTTCTACCGCTTTTCCGGAGGTCCGGGTCGCAGACGCAGCAGTTCAAGCAGAGAAGCCCAGACTTCCCTCTCCCCAGCCACCTGTTCCAGCTCTTCAGAGGGGATACCAAGGCGTTCCCAGACCAGCTGGGAGACATAGTCTCTCCACCGAGTCCTGGGTCTGCCCCTTATCCTACCCTTATGCTACCTTATCCCCCTCATGAATCGTCACCTTATCGTGGTGGGGGGGTTTGCGTGCCCCAGTGATCCCAGGAGCTATGTTGTCCGGGGCAATTTGCCTCTGATAGGGTCTCCCAAGACAAACTGGTCCTGGGTGAAGGGCCAGACTAAGAATGATCCAACAGACTCTCATGATAAATTCTATATCAAGGATTCAGTGTACCCCGCCCGGTATGGGGTTACCGGGGCCCCACCCTGGAGCCAGGCCTGGGGGAGGGGCTCGAAGGCTAGCGTCTGGTGGCCGGGTTTCCACCCATGGGACCCGGCCGGGCTCAGCCCGAAGGAGTTACATGGGTCCGCCCTCCAGTGGGTTCACCACCTGCAGGAGGGATCATGGGGGTCCGGTGCTATGTGGATTAGGTGGCGGTCAAAGGCGGAGACCTTGGCGGACTGATCCCAAGCTTTCTAAACTGGCTTTTGGTGTTTAATGTTACTAAACTTAATTCTAATTTGTGTAATACTGTCCCTGACTTCTACTCAAATAGGTTCAGGTTCAGGTTCAGGTTACTTTATTTGTACCCGTAGGTAGATTTGTTTTGCAGTCTGGTGACATCCAATAGCGAATAGCGAATGGCGAATAGCGAATGCAATGATGGTAACAAATCTTCTCCTCTCAAAAAACCCTCAGTTTGAGTGGTGAATCAGGCCCTTTAAATCCTTCACTATTGACAGCCCTCTCAAATTTCTTGCCAGGTCTCAAATCACGTGATGTGACAACGAGGCCTCGTTCGCTACGGTCATGTGACTTTGGGCATGTTGACACAGGGATCAACACTCTGCTTGCAACACTTCCGTGTTATATTACTGGAATCAGTGTTGAGTGAGTGGTGTCGAGCATAACATCACTAAGTAGCAGAGCAAGTCATTAAAGGCCCTTTTCCATTAGTACCAGTTCAGTATGGTACAGTTCAGTTCAGTTCGGTCCGCTTGCGTTTCCGTTACACAAGAGTACCGCTTGATGTGGGTGGGATTTATTACAGGGAGATGACGCAACCCTCCTGTTACGTAAAACAAGCGACCCAGGCAAAATACAAGATGGCAGGATACAAGGTGACTGCGGTGTCTGGCTTTTTTTTTACCACAGTAAAGGCAAAATAGGAGAGCAGAAGGCTATAGGCAGCGAGACGACACACTCTGGAAAAGTACTGGAGCATTTAGGAAACCATGTAGAGCAATATAAAGCGGAGGACATGAAGATACAAACTACATCACATATGAAGGTAAGCTAATGATTGCAAATGCTACTTTCCTATAAGTCCGTCATACTACATTGTAATGTCGGCAAGTTATCGCTATTAGGTACTAAAATATGTATTCTCTGTGTGTGTGTTTCAGATGGCTCTCTTGTGGCAAAATTATTGCTTCAAACCATGGGTCTGGGCGTTCAACACAGACTTCCAGTGATGAGATGTCACCCCGGCTTTACAAACGTGTAGAAATGTAGAAACATTTAAGCTTCCTGTGCAACAAATTGCTCTGATCTGTGTGAAAATCATGGGCAGACTGTTGAGACATCATGGGATGTACCTGCTCCAGCCACTGGTGTTGTGACAAAACACGATCAGCTGCCAAAACTTGATTGCCAGGTGCCATATTGTAGTTATGGGGTTATATTAGTTGTAAAATATATATTTCAACAGGTAAACAGTACTGAGTTAGGTATAATAAGATATATTTAACAATTATGATGCATTTTAAGCTAAAACAAACTGGATCTAGGATTAAAAGCAATTAAAATAATGCAGTCACAAGGTGACATGGAAAATACATGAATTTACTGGATATATATCATATCGAGTATTGCTGACTATATGTAGATTGTCATGATTCCCTGGTCGCCTTTACACAGCACACAGAGGAAAGGAGAAAAACCCACTCGCAGGAGATAGTTGTGCATTTTATTTACAGTTAGTGAATAAACAGTTCAGGATAACAGATGAATACACCAGATGACATTCAATGATTCAACATGGCAGATGAGTAGTACAGGATACAAAAGGATGTCCTCCAGGACGCTGTACAGCACAGGTGAGTTGACTAGGGAAAAATGTTCCACGGCAGACAGAACTGCGGAGGAGGAACGGAGAAGTGCCCGGGAAAGGAACCGCCAGGCAGAACTGGACAGCAGGGGCGGAAACAGTCTCTACTCACGTAGGCCGGAACAGTCCGAGTAGATCACAGTGAATGTCCAGATGAACACAAACAACGAGTAACAGATAAGCACACCACCCAGTGTGAAGCGGAACCGAAAAGAGCAGGCAGGGCTTCTAGACATAAACGGCGGCGAACAAACACTGTGTGGATTAGCAACAGTGTACGACACAATGATCCGACATTCTCTTCCAACAGACGAAGGACTAAAATAGCGCCAGGCCTAATGAGGAAAGAGATTGCCGGTGTGAGTTATGAGAGTGAGAGTGAAACTGAGTGGGCAGCACAAAGTGGGAACAGGTGTGTGGAGGGATGGCAGTGAGCATGTGGATGAGGTGTGTGTACAGTGGGGTAAAAAAGTATTTAGTCAGCCACCAATTGTGCAAGTTCTCCCACTTAAAAGATGAGAGAGGTCTCCAATTTTCATCATAGGTATACCCCAACTATGAGAGACAAAATAAGAAAAAAAATCCAGAAAATCACAATGAAGGATTTTTAATGAATTAATTGGTAAATTCCTCGGTAAAATAAGTATTTGGTCAATAACAAAAGTTCATCTCAATACTTTGTTATATACACTTTGTTGGCAATGACAGAGGTCAAACATTTTCTGTAAGTTTTCACAAGGTTTTCACACACTGTTGCTGGTATTTTGACCCATTCCTCCATGCAGATCTCCTCTAGAGCAGTGATGTTTTGGGGCTGTCGCTGGGCAACACAGACTTTCAACTCCCTCCAAAGATTTTCTATGGGGTTGAGATCTGGAGACTGGCTAGGCCACTCCAGGACCTTGAAATGCTTCTTACGAAGCCACTCCTTTGTTGCCCGGGTGGTGTGTTTGGGATCATTGTCATGCTGAAAGACCCAGCCACGTTTCATCTTCAATGCCCTTGCTGATGGAAGGAGATTTTCACTCAAAATCTCACCATACATGGCACCATTCATTCTTTCCTTTACACGGATCAGTTGTCCTGGTCCCTTTGCAGAAAAACAGCCCCAAAGTGTGATGTTTCCACTCCCATGCTTCACAGTAGGTATGGTGTTCTTTCTCCTCCAAACACAACAAGTTGAGTTTTTACCAAAAAGTTCTATTTTGGCTTCATCTGACCATATGACATTCTCCCAATCCTCTTCTGGATCATCCAAATGCTCTCTAGCAAACTTCAGTCGGGCCTGGACATGTACTGGCTTAAGCAGGGGGACACGTCTGGCACTGCAGGATTTGAGTCCCTGGTGGCGTAGTGTGTTTCTGTTGTAGTCTTTGTTACTTTGGTCCTAGCTCTCTGCAGGTCATTCACTAGGTCCCCCCATGTGGTTCTGGGATTTTTGCTCACCATTCTTGTGATAATTTTGACCCCACAGGGTGAGATCTTGCGTGGAGCCCCAGATCGAGGGAGATTATCAGTGGTCTTGTATGTCTTGCATTTTCTAATAATTGCTCCCACAGTTGATTTCTTCACACCAAGCTGCTTACCTATTGCAGATTCAGTCTTCCCAGCCTGGTGCAGGTCTACAATTTTGTTTCTGGTGTCCTTTGACAGCTCTTTGGTCTTGGTCATAGTGGAGTCTGGAGTCTGACTGTTTGAGGTTGTGGACAGGTGTCTTTTATACTGATAACGAGTTCAAACAGGTGCCATTAATACAGGTAACGAATGGAGGACAGAGGAGCCTCTTAAAGAAGTTACAGGTCTGTGAGAGCAAGAAATCTTGCTTGTTTGTAGGTGACCAAATACTTATTTTACTGAGGAATTTACCAATTAATTCATTAAAAATCCTTCAATGTGATTTTCTGGATTTTTTTTTCTCATTTTGTCTCTCATAGTTGAGGTATACCTATGATGAAAATTGGAGACCTCTCTCATCTTTTAAGTGGGGGAACTTGCACAATTGGTGGCTGACTAAATACTTTTTTGCCCCACTGTATGTCTGTAAGAGTGTACATGGGAGAAATTGTATGTGTGTGTGTGTGTGTGTGTGTGTGTGTGTGTGTGTGCGCGCGTGAGCAGGAGAGTGATAGTGATAATGAACCACAGCTGATACCACTCATAGGAGGAGGAGGCGTGGCTGAGCTGTCAGGGAGCCGAGCGGACCAAGAGGCTCCCTGAAAGCGCCTGGTGGAAAATAGACAGCAACAAATACACAAAGAGACAAAATAGCCACAGTGTCATAGAACTGGGTTTGAGACCATCAAACCTAAGTTCATGACAGTAGATACTGTATAAATATATATTCTCTGCATCAACAGTGAACTATACATGTATTCGTTTAGTATGACACTATGAATTTTGACAATAAACCTTTGTACTTTTTGCAGATGTGTCTCCACTTTTGTTTTACAGTATGTGTGAAGGTTACCACCAAGTGACACAAATGAAATACTAAAAGATTGTAAAAGCTGTCTAAGAGCAGTCCAGCAGGTTGAGAAATCACTTTTGGTTTGGTGTAAGTCTGCCAACAGAATTATAAACCATAAAGCAGTTTGCGTTAAAACGTTAAATCCCATTAAACCCTAACCCAGGGGTGTCCAATCATGTGCCATGGAGGGCCGAGACCCTGCAGGTTCTCTCTCCTACCCAGTCTCTTCAGCAGGTGTTCTCACTGATCAGCAGTCAGCGGAAGAAATTCAGTGGAATCTGTTGTTGAAGACATTGGTTGCAGGTAAAGCCTGCAGGGTCTTGGCCCTCCATGGCACATGACTGAACACCCCAGCCCTAACCCATTATTAGAAAAAACAGATGCTAGTGTGGCTCAGAATTCCTCCATATACTGGTACTATCACTAAAGTGTGCAGTGTCTTCTGCACTGGCACATCCAACAATACAGTCTTCAGTAAATAAAATAATTGTTTTTGGTTACTTTGTGGGATACATATGTATCACTTTAAGCTTCACATCTCAGAGCAGAACAAAGGACTGGGTCCCCTTGGAGATAACAGGAGGATGTGAAAATTTAGTCTTTGGTATGCAAGAGACGGCCTTGGGGGATTTCCTGGTCTGCCAGAGACTATGAGGAGGATGGTATAGGATTTAAGAGAAGATGCATTGTTACTTGTGATTAAATGCAATGTGACTGTGAGCTTTGAAGGTCCTGGATATATAAAGGGCGAATGTCTGTGTTTTTCCTCTTTCTGCTTGCTGATGTTGGAAGATGTGAATAAACCTGACTCGTGAGATAAACTCTGCCTCGTCATTTTCACATTTCCACACTGGTGACCCTAAGACGTATCATGGATGAAAGAAATTCCCCCAGGCCAGACTCATCGGGAGCCCCCAGCCCAGCGTATGCCGCTATGGTCCAGCTACCGGACTTTTGGCAGGACAACCCGCGCTCCTGGTTCCACTTGGTCGAAGCACAGTTCGCCCTCCGGGGGATAACAGTAGATGACACGAAATTCTACCATGTGGTTGCAAAGCTCGACAACCGCACGGCTCGGCATGTGGAGAGCCTATTGGAGCAGTCACCGGCCAACGACAAATACGGCAGGTTGAAGGCTGCGCTAATCCAGCGCTTCACTCGCTCAGTCGAGGAGAGAGCAGAGAGGCTCCTGGCTCTGAACGACTTGGGAGATGGCACGCGCATTGACCTGATGGAGAACATGCTGAGGTTGAGGGGCTCAGACGACGACGACTTCATCTTCACCCATAATTTTCCTCAGGACCCTACCGTCGGCCACGAGAGCAACCCTGGCCAGTTCGCCATTGTTGGCCCAGCGGGTCTTCCGCGCGCTGGCCCAGGAGGCGCACCGGATTCTCAACGCCAGCAAACAGCGCGCGGCCACCGCAGCAGCGACGGAGTTCGGAGCGACGGCCGGAGATGGCGGGGGGCCAGAGACGGCAGTAGCAGAACCACCGACAACAGCGGTGGCGGGGGCCAAGGATCGCGGAGGAGACACCCTCTGTTTCTACCATCGCCGCTTTGCAGAGAAGGCATGCAAATGTATACCACCGTGCCAGTTCAAGCGCTCGGGAAACGCCAAGACCGGGAGTCGGTAGCAGCTGCGGCCCTCGGGGAGGAGAACAAGCTGCTCTACTTGAAGGATGCGCGCTCGGGGAGGCATTTCCTCGTGGACACAGGCTCCCAGTTGAGTTTCAACACACCTTCCTCCGCTGACCGGCTGGCGGTTTCCAGAGGTCCCGGGGTGTCAGCAGCGAACGGCTCGGAGATTAAGACCTTTGGTGAGAGGACTGCTTCTGTCCCTACACGGCCGTACATTTGAGTGGACTTTTGTCATAGCTGCAGTGAATTTCAATATGTTGGGGGCTGATTTTCTGTGCTCACATGGTTTGTTGGTTGATCTTGCTAACAGGCGCCTGGTTAATGCACTCTCTTTTTATTCTATTCCCTGTACAGCCCGAGTGGCCCCGCCAACAGCACAAGCCAACGTCACAGCTGCAAGCGGTAAGTTCCACACACTGCTCACTCAGTTCCCAGCACTCACGGTCCCCACATTTTCAACAGCCATCGCCAAATACGGAGTGGAACATTTTATTACTACCACCGGACCGCCCGTTTTTGCAAAAGCTCGGCGCTTGGATTCAGCTAAACTGACCATAGCGCGCAAGGAGTTTGCCAACCTGGAAAGGTTGGGCATCATCAGGTATTCGAACAGCCCATGAGCTTCCCCGCTTCACATGGTCCCGAAAGCTGATGGCTCGTGGCGACCTTGCGGAGATTTCCGCAGGTTGAACAACGCCACAGCGCACGACCGCTACCCAATCCCGCATATCCAAGATTTCTCCGTTCATTTGGCGGGGGCGCGCGTTTTTTCTAAGATAGACTTGGTCCGCGGTTACCACCAAGTCCCAGTGCGCGCTGAGGACATACCCAAAACAGTGGTAAAAACTCTGTTTGGTCTATTCGAGTTTTTGCGCATGCCATTTGGGCTTAAAGGCGCTGCGCAGACGTTCCAACGAATGATGGGTGCGATGCTGCGCGATCTCCCCTTCATATTCGTCTACCTGGACGACATCTTAGTAGCCAGCGCGTCCGAAGACGAACACGAAAACCACCTCACGGCAGTTTTCCGGAGGTTGGGAGAGCACGGTTTAATAATCAACCCAGCGAAGTGTCAGTTCGAGGTGACGCAGATTGATTTTTTGGGGCATCACGTCTCTGCAGAAGGAGTGGTTCCGCTGCCTGACAAAGTGCGCGCGGTAGCAAATTTCCCCCAGCCACAAACGGTCAAGGTGTTACAGGAGTTTTTGGGAATGGTGAATTTTTATAACCGTTTCCTCCCCCGCGCGGCGCAACTCATGCAACCATTGTATGCCGCACTCAAAAAACAAAAACCCACAAATAAGATCAAATGGTCTCCGGAGCAAGAGCGAGCATTCTCGGAGGTCAAAACAGCCCTGGCAAACGCTGCGTTGTTAGCACATCCAGACCCAATGGCCCGCATAGCGCTCACTACTGATGCGTCAGATGTGGCCATAGGGGCAGTTGTGGAGCAGCATGTAGCCGGGGCTTGGCAGCTGCTTGCCTTTTTCAGCAGGACTTTGCGCGATAGTGAACGAAAATACAGTGCATTCGACAGGGAGTTGTTAGCTCTCCATTTGGCCATTCGCCACTTCCAGTTCTGGCTGGAGGGACGCCGTTTCACCGTGTTCGTTGACCATAAGCCGCTGACAATCGCGATGGCCAAGGTTTCAGAACCGTGGTCAGGCCAGCAGCAAAGACAGCTGGCCGTCATCTCAGAGTTTACTACCGATATTCAGCACGTGGCGGGTAAACTGAATGTAGTGGCAGACTGTCTCTCACACGCCGTGGCGGCCCCAGTCCGCGTAGGGATAGATTATGCAGCCATGGCCGCGGATCAGGTTAGCGACGCGGACGTGCGCGCGCTCCAGTCTGGACCAACAGGGTTAAGACTGGAGAACAGGGTGCTGCAAGACGGTATGCCCCCCCTAATCTGCGATGTCTCCACTGGGCGACCGTGTCCTGTGGTACCAGCTGAGTGGCGCCGCCGCGTTTTTGACTCGATTCATTCTCTGGCGCACCCGGGAGTGCGCGCGTCGGTCAAAATGGTAGGAGAGAAATTTGTATGGCCGAGCCTGCGCAAACAAGTTAAGGAGTGGGCAGCAGCCTGCATGGCTTGTCAACGAGCCAAGGTACACAGACACACGAGAGCTCCCTTGGAGCCATTTCACATCCAGGCCAAGAGGTTCGATCATGTTCACGTGGACCTCGTAGGCCCCCTCCCGCCGTCACAGGGGTGCACACACCTTCTGACAATGGTGGACCGCAACACACGCTGGCCGGAAGTGGTCGCGCTGGCCGGAAGTGGTCCCACTGGCGTCAACCACAGCCGAGGAGGTGGCGCGCGCGTTTTTAACAGCATGGGTAGCGCGCTTTGGAGTCCCGTCGGACATTACGTCTGACAGAGGTCCTCAATTTGTTTCCGAACTTTGGTCAGCAATGGCCCGCAGCCTGGGGGCAACAATCCACCGCACAACCGCGTACAATCCGCAGGCTAATGGGTTATGCAAACGTTTTCATAGGTCATTGAAAGCGGCTCTCAGAGCATCGCTGACGGATGCAAATTGGGTAGACAGGCTACCGGGGGTTTTATTGAGGTTGCGTTCTGCACCTAAAGAGGACTTAGAAGCCTCCCCGGCCGAGCTAGTTTTTGCGCAGCCACTTCGGCTGCCCGGGGAGTTTCTCCCAGATAATCCTGCGCCAGATAGCTCCCCGTCTCAGCGGTTGCGGCGTGGCACGGAGTCGGGCACGCTGCCTGGCCCCGTTCACCACAGTTTTCCGCGCGTTTTTGTGCCTAAGGCTTTGAAAAACGTGGAGTTTGTTTTTGTCAGACATGATGCCCATCGCCCACCGCTGCGACCACCTTATGATGGACCATTTAGAGTTCTGGAAACAGGGGACAAGCATTTTTTGCTAGATTTGGGGGGCAGGAAGGAAAAGATTGGCATAAACAGGCTCAAACCCGCCTTTGTGGTGGCAGACGAGGATGTGCTGTTGGCCAGGGCTCCTCGGCGCGGCAGACCCCCCGGGGACATTCCCCAGAACACCCACAGGGAGTGACAAACAGTTCTCACCCCCAGACAGCAGCTCCCCAGCAGGATGGCACCGCAGAAGTGGCGAAGCCCGCTTACAGCAGATACGGGAGGAGACTGAGGCCCAAGCAGCACGTGGGTTAATGTGTAATGATTTTATCATGACATGCAGACTGTTATTCTGTTGTTCCATCTTAGATGTTTGGGGGGGGGGTCATGTGGGACACATATGTATCACTTTAAGCTTCACATCTCAGAGTAGAACAAAGGACTGGGTCTCCTTGGAGATAACAGGAGGATGTGAAAATTTAGTCTTTGGTATGCAAGAGACGGCCTTGGGGGATTTCCTGGTCTGCCAGAGACTATGAGGAGGATGTTATAGGATTTAAGAGAAGATTGTTACTTGTGATTAAATGCAATGTGACTGTGAGCTTTGAAGGTCCTGGATATATAAAGGACGAATGCCTGTGTTTTTCCTCTTTCTGCTTGCTGATGTTGGAAGATGTGAATAAACCTGACTCGTGAGATAAACTCTGCCTCGTCATTTTCACATTTCCACAACTTTTTCTTAAAAGTGAGCCATTATTTTCAAAGTCACTGAAAAATGGTTTGTACTGTTGACTCTTTTCCCACTGGTGTCTTAACAGACAAAACAGAAAATCATGATGCAAACACATAAGTTACTAAATTGTTTATTACAATCAGTAGCAAATTCCAGATTATTTAGAATGTGCAAAATTCAAACTATAAAAAAAAAAAAAATTACCAGGGGTCACACACACCGACCACACTGCCTCACTGAAAAGCAACTGGATGTGCGGCTCAAGCTGGTCCCGGTTCAGCAGATCTTCAGCGTGCATCTCTGTAAATAGTGATACAAGGTCCGGTTTGGGGTGGATCATTTTCCTCTTGCCTAGATGAAAGACAGAAATGGGTGGTGGTTAATTAAAGCAAGTTTGAAACATATCTGGGAAATACACTTGTTGCTAAAAGCCAGTGGTGGAATGTGACAAAGAAGTACTTTGTTGTTGTATTTAACCACAATTTTCATGTTGCTGAACTGTTGATCCAAGATGGCGCCCACAGTGGTCGCCATGGTGCTTCGCTGCGCTTTTCTTTGTATGTTTTTGTTCGTCAATTGTGTGTCTGCCAGCTCTTACACCCGTGAAGAGCTACTAAATATCAGGACTTTCACTCCCACGGACCTATTCCCAGTTTTTTTTGGCTCCTGCCGCCGATCTGGTTCACTTTTTAGCCCAAAAAGTGAGATGGCGAAAGAGAGGTAGACGAGCGGGCGCCTTCGTGCGGCTTCGCAGGAGAGGCGCGCGCACGGCTTTGCCTGGGATATTTCTGTCCAATGTTAATTCTCTCTATAACAAGGTAGATGAACTGAGACTGCTGATGCGTTTTAAGGACCTCTCCACCTCGTGTGCACTCTGCTTTACTGAGACCTGGCTTAAGGAATCGACTCCGGACAGCGCGCTCCTCCTCGAGGGATTTCAGCTGTTTCGTGCAGACCGAGACAAAGAGCTCTCCGGTAAGACCACAGGAGGAGGAGTCTGCTTTTACATCAACAGCAGCTGGTGCGCCGATGTAACTGTGATCTCCCAACACTGTTCTCCCGCTCTGGAATATCTATTCATCAACTGCAAGCCATTTTATTCCCCGCGTGAGTTTGCTTCATTCATCCTGGCCGCTGTTTACGTCCCGCCCGACGCGGACGTTCGCGAGGCTCAGCGCGCGCTCGCGGATCACAATCAACAAGCGAAGCGGTCTTTTCCGGACTCTCTGGTTATTGTGGTTGGCGACTTTAACCAGAGCAACCTGAGCCACGATCTCCCCCGATACAAACAGTTTATTAAATGCCCCACCAGAGGAAAGAACACACTGGATCACTGTTACACTACAGTGAAGGACGCGTATCGCGCTGTTCCCCGCGCTGCGCTCGGACTATCTGATCACGTGATGGTCCACCTGATTCCCACATACAGACAGAGACTGAAGCTCACAAAACCTGTTGTGAGCACTATGAGGAAATTGACCAGTGAAGCTGGGGAGAAGCTGCGCACGTGCATGGAAATAACTGACTGGGGCATGTTTAAAGGAGCCACGCATGATCTGGATGAGTACACGGACACTGTGAACTCATATATCCACTTTTGTGAGGACAGCATTCTTCCATCGCGCACCAGGGAGAGTTACTCCAATGACAAGCCCTGGTTTACAGCTAAGCTCAGACAGATCAGGAAGGAGAAGGAAGCAGCGTTGAAAAGTGGAGACAGGGACTGCTACAGGGAGGTCAAATACAGGTTTAGCAGAGAGTTGAAGAGAGCTAAATCTGTGTATTCCGAGAGACTCCAGCAACAGTTCACTGCTAACAACTCTGCTTCTGTGTGGAGAGGACTGAGGCAAATCACCAACTATCGGCCTCAGGCTTCTAAAGGTCAGGATGACAAAGCCCTTTGTCAAAGACTGTCCCAACATTATGCCCGTTTTGACACCTCGTCAGCTATGTCCAACTTCCCCTCTCCCCCCAGCGCCACTGCCTCCACGGTCCCCACTTCATCAAAGGCGGCCCCCCCTCCACTCCCCCCTGCCCTTACCATCAGTGAGCAGGACGTGCACAGACAGTTCTCCAGACTGAACCCGCGCAAAGCCCCTGGTCCAGACGGCGTGTCTCCCTCCACCCTGAGACACTGTGCGGAAAAGCTGACTCCTGTCTTCACAGACATTTTTAACACCTCCCTGAAGTTATGCCACGTGCCGACCTGCCTCAAAACCTCTACCATCATCCCTGTCCCCAAGAAGCCATGGATCACTGGACTTAACGACTACAGACCTGTAACGCTCACCTCTGTAGTCATGAAGTCCTTTGAGCGCCTGGTCCTGCCCCACCTCAAGACCATCACCACTCCCCTCCTGGACCCGCTGCAGTTTGCCTACCGAGCCAACAGGTCTGTGGATGACGCAGTCAACCTGGCCCTCCACTCCATCCTGCAGCATCTGGACTCCCCGGGAACCTACGCCAGGATCCTGTTTGTGGACTTCAGCTCTGCATTCAACACCATCCGCCCCGCTCTGCTCCAGGACAAGCTGTCCCTGCTCAACGTGCCTGACTCCCTCTGCAGGTGGATCACCGACTTCCTGACGGACCGGAGGCAGCATGTGCGGCTGGGAAAGACTGTCTCAGACTCTGTTAGCATCAGCACCGGATCACCCCAGGGCTGTGTACTCTCCCCCCTACTCTTCTCCCTATACACCAACTCCTGCACCTCCAGCCACCAGTCTGTCAAGCTGATCAAGTTTGCGGATGACACCACCCTCATCGGGCTCATCTCCAACGGCGACGAGTCTGTCTACAGGAGAGAGGTGGCCCAGCTGGCGTCCTGGTGCAGCCACAACAACCTGCAGCTGAACGCTCTGAAGACAGTGGAGATGATCGTGGACTTCAGAAAAGTCACAACCCCTCTGTCCCCCCTTACCCTCACAGACTCTCCCATCACCACTGCAGATTCCTTCCTCTTCCTGGGCACCACCATCACCTGGGACCTCAAGTGGGAGCCGACCATCAGCTCCCTCATCAAAAAGGCCCAGCAGAGGATGTTCTTCCTGCGGCAGCTGAGGAAGCTCAAGCTACCCACCAAGACGTTAGTGCAGTTCTACACGGCCATCATCGAGTCCATCCTCACCACCTCCATAACCGTGTGGTACGCTGGAGCCACTGTCAGGGACAGACTAAGACTGTAGCGCGTCGTGCGCGCTGCTGAGAAGGTGATCAGCTGCAAGCTCCCATCCCTCCAGGACCTGTACATCTCCAGGACCTGGAGGCGTGCAGGCCGGATCATAGCCGACCCTTCACACCCTGGACATGTACTGTTTGCCCCCCTCCCCTCAGGTAGAAGACTTCGGTCCATTCAGACTAAAACCTCCCGCTACATGAACAGTTTCTTCCCCTCTGCCATCAGACTGCTGAACACTAAGTGACTTATTAGACTCTCGTGCACTATGTACAGCAGCTCAACCGGTCTCATGACAATTATCACTGTTTTCTTTTTGCACTACCGACTGCACTATGTGGAACTCCACAATACCCGCTGCCTGTTAATATATTTAAAATTGCATAGATTAGTATTACTCATATTCTACATTTTATTGCATGCATAGTTTTTTTTTTTTATCTTTAGTGCTACTCCATGTTTAATGTTGCAGCATTGCACGGAGACAAATTCCTAGTTTGTGTACTACATGAACAATAGCAATAAATCTGATTCTGATTCTGATTCAGTAAAGCTGATTTTACAAGGGCTGGGTTATGTTTAAAATCATTTGTTTTTACTGTAGCTATCAGAATGAGTTGATACCTTCAGTTGAATGGAATCTAATACTTTAACTGAGGGTGTGCGTCCCCAAGTATGAAATTGCTCGGTCAAAATATATAATTTTTATCAATAAAAGTTTAGCCACCACTCTGTCACCGCTGTGTCGCCCTGGCTTCAAGTGTGGGTGGTGTTCTGTATTTGTATTGCTAAAATATAAAAGGAAGCATTGCAGTGGGTCTCAGATATTCGTAATGTGTCCTGTTATTATAGTACTGCATGAGTTTATTGATGATAGACTATAAACTACGCATATAAACTAAATTATAATGGTGACTGAAAAACTCCCATTCCCCAAAGTGCAAGATAGACTATTATGAATATAATTGGTAAAAGATCACACAAGTGATCTGACAACAAAATAAATAAACAAGGGGTTTATTTTACAGTGGCTACTATTGGATGTGCCATTCATTTTCAATTATTCTGTAATTAATATTCACACAATCAAATAAATCTTAGTTCTGTCCCTTTCATATTAAGTGGAAATTGTGCTACTTTAATTTTGGCACTTTACCTATACTTTACCTTAAAAAGCAAAGGATTCCACCACTACTAAAAAAAATAACTGGATGTGCAACTCACCACGCATAACACATTGCTGTGTCGTGCCAAACATTGCCAGTGTCACAGCAGATGCTGGTCGGACTCTACAACGAAAATACACACAACTTAAGTACATGTACAGCACGAAAGTGCAACATATAAAAGACCACCTTTTTAACCAGAATTACAACTAGCTTATTTCATCAGATATTGTCAACACAAACGCAAAATACAAGGAGAGAACGGAGTTAGCATTGATGGCTAACTAGCTAGCTCATTGTTTGCACACAAGCAACAAAGTAGTTGTCTGTTCAAAGTGAACTTTCCACTGCTGGGATAAATAACGTAAAAGATGCATAATATCACATCACTCACCATCCTCTATAACCTAATATCACAGCTTTCAACTGCTGAAGTTCGGTGCTCCCACGGCCGTAAATTCATTTCAGGTGGCTCCGTCTACTTCCCTCTGGAGTCTCTCATTAGCCGAAAGGCACAAAAAACTCTGCTGGACCGTGGTGTTGATTTCTGTGAAGCCATTCTATCGTTGTTGTTTATATCGCTTGCTTGCTGGCTGGATCACGGATGAATCTTTGCAAATGGCGGCTCACAATTCTGTAAACTCAGCTTCAAATGCCGCTCTCATGACGTTACACCTGGACCAATCAGTGGCCTGCAATGTTTTCACATCACATTTTCTTGTCGGTACGGCATGGTTAGAACCACTCTCCAGCAGGTCCGAAAAATTGGGATGGTAACCGTTACAGTCCCTAATGGAAAGCCTATAAAGTGTACCATACCGAACCGAACTGGGCCAAACTGACACTAGTGGAAAAGGTCATTCTGTTTCTGTGACTATTACCACCCACGGACAGTCAATTTATTATTGACCACTAAAACCACACACCCATGTCTTCATTCAAGGTCTTAAATGCAAACATCCAGCCAGTATTTGTCATTATTGTCATGGACTGGGTTGGACTTTCTTCCAACCCAGCTCCATGGTGTGTGGCTGTACTTTCTCTGTACGGGTTGTTTCCCTATTTTGTTCAGGCGGCTCTTTTGGAACTTCCGGGGTCCTCGGCTCCCTGCCAGCTGACAGCCACGCCTCCCTCTCCCTGCCAACACCTGCCAGCTGTTTGTCATTATCTGATGTACTCCCTTCACACATACACACGCATGCATTTGTCTACACCTGCATCCATTCAGCACTTCTGCACTCATTCACTCTACACACACACATCTATTCCTATGCACATGCACGCATCCACACACACACCTGGCTTCACTCACACACACCCTTACGCTCCCACGCACTTTCTCTCTTCTCACACGGGCAGTCATTCAGCTCATTATTAGTCATGTTATTTAAGCTCTGTGTTAGCTGTTGTGAGTTGCCGGATTATTGTTTGAACAGCTTGTTCTTCACAGCTTTTTGTTCTGCGTACTGCATGACTGGATGCCCTGTTTACATCACTCTGCATGTCGTTCTTTCATTTCTGTTTTGCTGGGACTGTTACCCGGACTAACTTGGACTGCTCTTGCCTCGTGAGTACTGTTTGCTTCGCCCCTGCCTTTCAGTTACGTCTGGAGGCATTTTGGGCTCATTTGTTTGTTCCCCGCTTTCAGTTTTGCCTGCAGCGCCTTGGGACTATTCTCTCTGTGTTTATTCACTTGAGTGTGTTGAGCGTCCTCGTAGTTTTCCCCGTACGTCTAGTGCTATTCATCTGCTTTTTTGCTGGACTGTTATCACATTTCTGTTAATAAACACACTCAACTTACTCTTGCATTTGGGTTTTCTCTTCCCTGCCTCAAATAGGCAGGAAATTCACAAGAGAACAATCCGGCCAGTCAAAAACCCAGAGGAGGAGTTGTGTGTGTGTGTTTTTTCACCTTTGGTGTTTTTGGGGTTTTTTTTCTCTCTACCTAGTTCAGAAGCCTTTTTTTATTATGGATTTTTTGGCTTTTGGACTGAGCCCAGAGGAGTGTGCTGTGGCCGAGCGAGTTGTGGACCTTGCTTCTAGAGTTTGTGCCACCCACTCTCCGGAGTTTGTTTTTCAATTATTGGACAGTGCTGTCGGGGTAGTTCAGGCGTACCCCAGCTTATGGAGATGCCCGGGACTGATGCCGGTTCTCACGACAGTATACGAGTCTCGCCAACATCTGGAAGGAGTGCGGAGCAGATCTCTCCCCGTTCAACCCCATAAGCTGAGGAAGTGTTCCTGGAAGCCAGAGGCTCATCAGTCTCATCCCGACTATGAGTTCTCCACGACACATGGAGGGGAGCTACTGTCCACCACCTGCAGCAAACATCCAGACCCTGGTTGCAAGGCAAGTGTTTTTTCATTCTGTTTCTCCTGTTAATGATAAACCTTGTCTTTCACCCGGGAGAGAGACGCAGGCTGAGCTGTCTCCAGTGTTCTCTTCTCGAGCTGCAGCTGTTAAGACTTCTTTTTCCTCTGTGTCTCCTCTGTTCACGCTGGAGGACCAAGCATCTCTGACGGCCATGGGCCAAGGAAGGAACTTACCCATCTCTCTGCCTGCCGACTTGTGCTCGCCATGTTCGGGAGGAACTCTTCAAGCTCTAGCCCCCTAGGACGCTGCTCCGGTTGTCACGCCAGCCAGCCTCCCCGAGGCTGTCGCAGCTGAGGGTCCTTCATTCGCGGCACCTTCATCAGCCACGGGGAGCGCAGCCAAATCCTCCCTCAGTCCCACCCGTTATCCAGTATGCTGGGGTGGCCCCTTCAGGTTGTTCTGAAGGTCCCAAGTTCATCGTTGATGTGGAGATGGAGAAAGTGGGGCTTACCACAAAGGACACCACCACGCCAGAGGAGAACAGGCAAGTGTTTTTTCATTCTACTCATCAATCTGATAAGTTACCTTGCCTGTCTCCCGGGGGTGAGGGCCTGGGCGTGCAGTCCACTGGGTCCTCACCACCCATTGCAACAACTAATAACTGGTCTACCCTGTCCATACCTCTTCCCCTCACCTCTGAGTGTCCATCAGCCCTGGAGCTTAACAGTCAGAGAAGGGGGGGGGTCCGCGGTGCTGGAGGGCACTGCCCTTGGCCTACGGAGTCTCGTTGGACAGGGAGCAGACACTACGATTGACCTGAAGCCAGCACCAACCGAGGAGCATCCCCTGGCTTCGATTTCCTAGGGTCAAGCGCAGTTAGGAAGTACACCTCCAGATTCCACGCTGGGAGAGTTGCCTGCATGGGAGCTTCCACTGGAGGTGACGAGGACTGCCATCACCACCACGCCTGCTGCAGGGGCTGCCGCAGCAGAGTCAACACCTGAGCCAAACCTTCTGAGGGCTGAACCAGCAGGATTTTCATTGCTTGGATTGTCAAAGTCCTGGACTGTGGTGGAGCTCGAGCTCAGGCAAGTGCTCTATTTTGTTTTTCTCTTCTCTTTGTTGGAGCGTTCTTGCCTCGCTCTTGGTGAGGAGAGCCGGGTGCAGCCGCCCGCTGCACCTGAGCTTGCCTTGCCGGGCTCCGCCGCTGTCAGCGACCCTGACCCCTCTCTCTCTGTGTTGCCTCTGAGCTCTCTCCCAGGGTCGCCGGAGAGGATCAAAGTCCACCATCAGATGACGCCATGGGTCCAGTCTCCTCTGCAAAGGCCATCCTGGCACCTACTTCTCCTCTGCCTGAGGCTGTGGTGTGGGTTCCTCCACAGATTGAGTCTTTGTGGGTGAGGCGTCCCATCCTAGGGCCCTTGTGGGGGCTGCCCCCCAATACTAGCTTGATATGGGTGCTGCGCGCTGGCAGGGATCCGCTATGGATGCCATGCCTTGTCCTGGGTTCCTCTGCGGGTGCAACTATGGCCCAGCTGGGGTCCACCGTGGGTGCAACTGTGATCCAGCTGGGTCCCACCGCAGGTGCAACTGTGGCCTAGCTGGATCCCATTGTGGGTGCAACTATGGCCCAGCCGGGGTCCACCGTGGGTGCTATCATGGTCCAGCCGGGTCCCACCATGGGTGCAACTAAGCTCCACCTTGGAGCCACCGGGGGGGCAGCTATGTCCTGGACTGGGACCTCCACGGGTGCAATTGCCTTCCATCTCGAGACCACTGGGGGAGGGGTCGTTTCTCCCTCATCACTCCTTAAGGATACCGGGGCGCTCCTTCTGGGGCTTCCCCTTCCTGTTCTGGATTTTCCTGTGGGGAGGCCACCCCCTGGGCTGCTTCTGTTGAGTTGGTGGCAGATGGACCCAGACTGTCCGCCCGATGAACTGTATCATTGGGTTAGGTGGCCAAGTTTCCCGGGTCAGCCACCCGACTTGGTCTTCCGGGCAGTTTGGCTGGTGGGGGACTTGGACAGACTGCCTGACCGGTTTCTTCTCGCCACCCTGTGGGCTTGTGATTTTGGTCGGCCCCCTGGACTTCTGAACTCTCTGGTTTGGGGGTTTTTGCCCTAGGTTTTTGGGTTGGGAGGTTTACTGTGTTTTCATGTGTTATGTTTTTTGTGTGTTTTTCTGCTTGTTGATTCCCTCCTGGCCTGTTTCCCCCACTTCTCACACTGGTTTGTTGTTGTAGTTCTCCCGGGGGGAGGGGGGGTTGTTTTTTGTGATTTTTTTTCTTTTGATGGTACGGTGGGTGGCTGGTTTCCACCCCTTGAGTGGGGGCTCTGTCATGGACTGGGTTGGACTTTCTTCCAACCCAGCTTTGTGGGGTGTGGCTGTACTTGCTCTGTATGGGTTGTTTCCCTATTTTGTTCAGGCGACTCTTTTGGAGCCTCCGGGGTCCTTGGCTCCCTGCCAGCTGACAGCCACGCCTCCCTCACCCTGGCAACACCTGCCAGCTGTTTGTCATTATCTGATGTACTCCCTTCACACATACACACTCATGCATTTGTCTACACCTGCATCCATTCAGCACTTCTGCACTCACTCTCTACACACACACATATCCATTCCTATGCACATGCATGCATCCACACACGCACCTGTCTTCATTCACAGACCCTTACGCTCCCACGCACTTTCTCTCTCTTCTCACACCAGCAGTCACTCAGCTCATTATTAGTCACGTTATTTAAGCTCTGTGTTAGCTGTTGTGAGTTGCCGGATTATTGTTTGAACAGCTTGTTCTTCACAGCTTTTTGTTCTGCGTCCTGCATGACTAGATGCCCTGTTTGCATCACTCTGCATGTCGTTCTTTTGTTTCTGTTTTGCTGGGACTGTTATCCGGACTAACTCGGACTGCTCCTGCCTCGTGAGTACTGTTTGCTTCCAGTTATGTCTGGAGACATTTTGGGCTCATTTGTTTGTTCCCCACTTTCAGTTTTGCCTGCAGCGCCTTGGGACAATTCTCTTTGCGTTTACTCACTTGAATGTGTTGAGCATCCTTGTAGTTTTCCCCGTACACCTGGTGCTATTCATCTGCTTTTTTGCTGGACTGTTACCACGTTTCTGTTAATAAACACACTCAACTTACTCCTGCATTTGGGTTTTCTCTTCCCTGCCTCAAAAAGGCAGGAAATTCACTACAAGTATTCTGATTAGTCCAACAATTGACACTAAAAGCTAATGTTAGTCTCAAACTTTGTGTTGCCATCCAAACACCATCTCAGGGGAAAGAAGACAGAGGGAGGGTGGGATGAATTAGTTCTCATGTGCATTTAAAGGTGAAATATAGAAGATTTTCATGAAAACAAAGAGTTTTTAAAAAATAATACATCAACAAAGCGTTTAGAAAAGCACACAATGTAAGTCTTAATTTTCTTCTAAAAATTAGTATATTGATGAAAATTTTTTTGTAATTTTTGGCGGCCCTACAATAATATAAATATTTACATCCAGCAGCTGGAGTAAGACAAACACGGAAGTCCAGTAAGGATATCAAAGTCAATAGCATCGCTAGCTTGATGTTATGTGCCACGTCTCGTTTTGGGTTGTTGGGTTGCCAGATATGGAATTATTCAGCTAAATACCTGAGTCTCAAGGCAAACGTGAGTTTCCCCATTGTTCTCAAGTATGGCATGACAAAGGAGCAGGATAAACATGGGTCCTGCTTTTGATGGCTAATGTCTGCTGAAGAGTGTGAAAGGGCTGAAAAGTCACGCAGAGGTGACCTTTTTTCTTCTGACAGGTAAGCTAACAAGTGCTAGCTATGATGCTAACTAGCTCATTTATCTTCTGCTGTTAATCTGGTGGTTAGGGGCACGGGGGGGCAGTCTAAAGTCTATGTAACCAACTGCATTTTACTTCTGACATGTTCACATTATAATTACTAGTACATACCCGTGCACACCCATCCATGCCTGTAGAAACCAAGTATAAGCAAGTATTTCTGCATGCCCGTTGCTGAAGGGTCTCTTCTTGTCTCAGATGGCTGTGTTGTCCACAGTCATGGCTGCGGCGTATTGCTGGAACCTGAGGTGTTTCATGTTCACAGCATCTTTTCTGACGTGCAGCAGTTCTCCTCATTCTATTGCTCTCTATCTGGTGGGTCTGCTTCTTCTTCTTCTTTGTTCAGACCACTATTTGAGGGATAGGTGCGTCATAATTCCAGTTTATGGACAGGATCATGAAAATAGATCTGAGCAAAAAGTGGCTTTTGACCCTGTTCAGGAAGGCCCGTGCATGCCTGTAGAAACCAAGAAACCGGGGCACCCAGAGAAAATCAGTGCTTTGCTTGGCATTTTTCACATTTGTAGTGTAGACTGGCATTCTTCAAGGTTACACATTTTTACCATGTCAGCACCTCTTTAAAAATGGCATTGCTTAGAAACGACGCTTTTGCTTAGTTTCTTCATCTTGAGCAACAATACGAAGACTGCTTGATCTGGCAACTGTGCTCGCGACAACGTAAAATTGGCCATGGCTGAAGAAATCTGGTGCAGAAAGCACCAACACGCTGTAAAGACTGGCCCTGTGACTTCTTCACCTTGCCAGTTTTGAGCCATATGACATCCTAAAAACACATTAGTCTAGGCATCATGAGTGATGGTCTATATGACATCATAAAGACACATTTGTCTATATGACGACATTGCGAGTCCTATGTTGCCTGATATAACCAAGCATAAGCAAGTATTTCTGCATGCCCATTGCTGAAGGGTCTCCTCCTGTCTCAGACGGCTGTGTTGTTCACAGTTATGGCTGCGGTGTACTGCTGGAACCTGAGGTGTTTCATGTTCACGGTATCTTTTCTGATGTGCAGCAGTTCTCCTCATTCTATTGCTCTCTATCTGGTGGGTCTTCTTCTTCTTCTCCGTTCAGACCACTGTTTGAGGGATAGGTGCATCGTAATTCTAGTTCATGGACAGGATCATGAAAATAGATCTGAGCAAAAAGTGGCTTTCGACCCTGTTCAGGAAGGCCCGTGCATGCCCGTAGAAACCAAGAAACCGGAGCACCCAGAGAAAATCAGCATTTTGCTCAGCATTTTACACATTTGTAATGTGTAGACTGGCATTCTTCAAGGTTACACATTTTTACCATGTCAGCACCTCTTTAAAAATGGCATTGCTCAGAAAGCGATGCTTTTGTTTAGTTTCTTCATGTGCTATGTCTATATGACGTCATATGGACATCATATCTTTTAGGAGCCTCATAGGACATCATGCAGACATCATAGGGCATCCTATGATGTGCTAGCACACATCATAGAACTTGCGATGCCTGGGATCATAGGATCATCATATGACATCAGGCAGACATCAAAGGCTGTCCTATGATGTCTTTTGATCATGACAGACACACAGACACACAGAGATTTCTTACATTTATAGGTGTGTGTATAATAATATCAGCCAATATATGGCTTGGAATAGACCCGACTAACTGCTCCTTACCAAGCTGACACGTATGACAGGTTCATGATATGATCAACATTTGGATCTATGAATGTAACAGCACATACTAATTGTGCAGCAGTCATGTTTTACATAAATATTTTATTTTAAATGATCAGCTTTGATGTGCAGCTGCTCAGTCTAATAATTTGGTGTACAGTGAAAAAAGTTACAGTTGTTTATTGTTGTTACAAATTAAGATAATAATGTAAAACTTTATTGATCACCATGGTGGAAATTGAGGTTAAAAATAGGTTAAGTTCTAATAGTAGAATAAATAGGTCCTAATTTATTTTCTTACTAACTACTGTTACTGCACGGCATTAGCCACGGGATTTCTTGAGTCCCTGAAGTAGCTGTGTAGAAATTTATGTCAGATTTTTGACTATCCAAGTAATAAACCATAACATTTTATTACCCTCTGTAAGGACTTAGTAATAAACCATAACATTTTATTACCCTCTGTAAGGACTTTCTCCATCATGAGGTGAATACGTACAGATGGGTGTTTGGACAATGTCATCATGATACAGCAGAGAAGAGCTCCACCAAACGGTGACTGGAGAGAGGGTCAACAGCTTTTGAAGCCTTGACTGATGTGATGGACCAGTGAGGGTTAAGGACAGAACATCAATATCTGACCTTTAGGTGAGTATGATGCAAAGTTTTACATGTAAAAAGTCACAAAAAGGACTAGTAATATGACTGTGTTCTCATAGATCAACATTTAAAAACCACATTCTGATGATGTCAGCAGAAGCTTCTCCTCCACCCCACCTGTGTATGAGGCCTGGACTCCATTAGCAGCTCAGGACAACAACCACCAGAGAGATCGTCCAGTGAGAAAGACAGTCGGCGGCACAACAATGTAAGTTTCCATCCATCCATCCATCTTCTTCTGCTTAATCCTTTTCAGGTTGCCCGGGGAAGGGGGGGGGGGGGGTGCTGGAGCCTATCCCAGCATCTTTGGCGAGAGGCAGGGTACACCCTGGACAGATCGCCAGTCCATCGCAGGGCCAACACAGGGAGATAGACAACCATTCACTCTCACAGTCATACCGAAGGACAATTTAGAATCCCCAGTTGATATCAGTTAAACATTTTACACACAGTAGTGCATAAAGCCAAATCCTTTATTCTGAATTTTTAAATGTGTTTGTTTAGATTTTTTTTAACTGTTTTTGAAATGTTAAGGAGTGTGGGGGTTTGTTTTTATATATATATATTTAGTGAGTAACCTGGTCAAACCAATCATATTTATGGATTATTTTGCCAGAAGTAGATGCAACAGATATTTGTTTCTTTCTTTTTTGAATAACTTCTCAAAACAATAGTCAAAATTTGGCAGCTAAAATGTCTTGGACTTTTATTTTTTTATTAAAACCACAACCTGCCTGTGCACTTGGTGTTCCAAGAATGTGGAATTAGAAAAAATGTTGTTCCTCTGCCTTAATCAAGTCCCATCTTGCAGCAGGAATGAATATACAACACAGCTATCCATCCATCTTCTACAGCTTTTCTGGTGGTGCAGGTTGTTGAGGCAGCAGTCTGATAAGAGAATCCCAGACCTCCCTTTCCCCAGTCACCTCCTCCAACTCTTCAGAGAGGACACCAGGACTTTTCCAGACCAGCTGGAAGACATAGTCTCTCTAACATGCCCTGGGTCTGCCCCGGAGTCTCCTTCCTCCTCCCACAACACACACATAAAAAGTAATTCCATTTCTATACCTGCTTTTTCCATCACCTACAGTATATTGTCATTCACATTATGTAGACCAAGAAAACTCTTTGCATCACTGCTGTAGTCCTAAAACTGTCTAGTAGTTCACATACTGTCATGTTTTAATGCTGTTTGTCTGTGATGACACGTTCCTAGTGACTGTCCTTTTTTACATCAACAAATTGTACCTAGCTATAGTAACATAGGTCATCACTGACTATGGGGACAACAAAAGCTTTCCAGAGTGTCCTAATCCTGATTTAATTAATTTCTCTGTTGCTCTCCCAGATCTGACCCATGGACCCTGCATCTGGACTGTTTATTTTTTAATAAATATTTTCATCCAAAGAAATTCCTGTTTGTTATATGTTGACTGACTTGATTTGAGGTTTATTTTCTTTTACACTCTACTCATCCACCTCCAAAAGTTGAATATTGTGGTGAATTTATTTTGAGAAATAGCTCAAATCTAAAAAAGTCAAACTTTCATATTTTACAATAATCTCACATTTAGCCATTTTAAGATTTTTTTTTTTTTTGTTTAAATTTTGATGAATATGTCTCAGCTATTTGATATAGATCTGAATGGCGATGTGCTCATTTTTGGAGATGCAGTACCGTTTTTACACAATATTACGTCAAACAGGTTCATTTTGTCTTCTTTCAATTATTTATCCTTTTTTTTTCCTTTGAAAGACAAAAGTAAAATAGAAAGATGTCTTTACCTTCTTTACATGTTTCAACTGCACTGCAGCCTTCATCAGAAGACACTACACTGCAGCCTTCTGATGAAGGCTGCAGTGCAGTTGAAACATGTAAAGAAGGTAAAGACATCTTTCTATTTTACTTTTGTCTTTCAAAGGAGAAAAAAAAAAAAAAAAAAAAAAAAAAAAAAAGGATTTACACAATATTATTTGAACAAAAGATTATTGTTCCACCATAAATTATTTCCCACTTCACAAAGGATTATCGATTACAATGTCATGTATATATCTAATACAGTGTATTTTAGATTCTTGTTTATCACTGCGTTATAAAAAGGCTGAAAATACTTTAGTTTTGCAGAGGTGAGGTTAACCATTACTTTGTAAATCTGTCACACCGAATAAACAATAGATTTAATCTTCTACAGTAACTGAAAGGGCACAAATGAATTCAGGAATCCAACGTTTCACAACATTTATTTATATATTAAAAAAAACACGTTTACAACCTAAAATTAACTGGAACTGACATAAATAACTGGTGGAGCTTAATAACAACAGCTGCTTTTTTTCTTTTTTTTAAGCATGCATAGCTAAAATGGATGAACTTAAACAGACCATAAAAGTGTGATTCAACATATTTACAAAAACCACAGAACTAACAGCAGTCAAAGTCCTTACAATCTGATCTAAAGTGTTGTCATAATTATGTTGTCAAAACTAGAGAGCTATTGAGTTTGATCACAGCTCTGCTGCATTAGCATTACTGTCAATAACACTATACCATATAGTTATTTAAAAACTGTTTACCAGAGATACAGATCAGAGAGGATTATGTTAAATAAACTGTGCTATACCACAAGAGTCCTCACTTTGCATGCCGTCTGGCTCATAATAATCAAAGGTCTGAGATGTTAGCAATCTGCAGTATATTGATGTTAGCCCCCAGGAAGTGCTGTTTATCTCTCTACATGGCAGCCGGTACGAGATTATAGTGAGTCAACAGTCCATGCAACATCTACTGGCCAGGAGGTCAGAATCCTTTACATTGGACCTTTAAAGCAATGTGCTATTAAAAACAGTTCATTCTGAGGACAACTTCCTCCCCATGTGTAAGATGGTCGTTGTCGTCGTCGGCCTCCGTCGGTCTATGATGACCATGGAAGAGAATCCTAAACGTCTACTCTGCTGGAACAGCACCGCTTGTGGCTGAACAGGCCGATGCGCACCAGTGTTCTACCTTCCAGCATTGGGCGTTGGTAGGATTCAAGCCTGGGCCGGAAGATATGGAGGACAAGATGTTGCCCATGCAGCATGTCCCCCATCTCCACGTCACTGATGAATCCAAAGGAACAGCAGGGCTGCTACAGTTTGGCACCAGCGCTGTTGCAGGAGCTGCCAGAACGATGTTGAGCACAACATAGAACTGCCTTAGGGGCTCCGACTCCGGATTTTTCCTCAGGGTTGACTCCCGAAGCCTTTCCCGTGACCGGGTGTGCCGCAAGGCAGCGGAGGTTTGAAATCAGGGTTTACCTTCCCCTAGATGGGCTACCTTCCCAGGTTGACGAGCCACCATCTACCCGAAGCATCTGGTTTTAAGGCGCCAGAGATCTGCCCTCGCCCCTTCTCCTATTAGTAAAAGCAGTTCCGCCGGGCTTAGAGACTAAACCACACGGGCAGGCTAGGAGTTGGACTTAGTTGTCAGAGGCTTTTCGAGACGCACGCCATAAGGAGCATTTTATGAGCACTGGGAGCTTAACCCCAGTGCCGCTCCTGGCTATGACAACCTTGGAACCTTGGAACGTGTAAGATGGTACTGTATTTATTAAACCCTAAGGTTTGTGACCAAAGCACTTCACAGACATTTCATTAACACCTCTTTGAGCTGTGTCAACATGTGGGGAAAGTGCATATTAAGGGCACTTTTAAGTGCAATGACTTAGGGAAGGCTTCAGGAGTGCAGCAGTTGTGGTTTTAGTGGTGTTAACCAGAGGAATCAGGCCTCTTAACACTATTGTCATTGATGCCACCACTTTTGCCATGAAAAATAAGACAGAAAAACACCAGAAATGAAGTAAGTAAATGTTTGCACCTTGATCAGAATACTCTGTTTTGATCTAGTCTTGTTGTTTTGTTTTCTCTCTAGCATCTGGACTTTAAAACCCAGCCCTTAATCATCCTAGGGAGGCTGAAGTTGAGTTGGGAATTAAAAAGTGGCTGAGTCTGAGTGAGGACAGGCTAGGAAGATGGCACAGAGCCAAACCAAAGCCATGAAGGTAAGCCTGGCCTGAGGTTGTGTTAACTGAAAATTGTTTTTTATTGACAGATTTTTTTTTTCCAGCTATGACTGAAAATTCTGAAAGCTGTCTTTCATTTGACAGATTACAATGAGGGGGATCTAATTGAAGTCAGTTAAAATGACAGCTAATAATAGATCGCTAAAACCGCTAAAACTATATACAGAGCAGCAGACACTCGGCGCGTTGCGTTGTGTGTGAGGACCAAAATTCAAACGTTTATTTCAAACTCAGGGTTCATATTAAATGCAGAACTAAAATGAGTAGAAAATAAATAAATAAATGCTTAAATTCAGCGGGTCGTATCGTCTGATCTGAGCTTGTAACAGCCGCCAGACGGGCTGGGCTCCCCCCTCGCCACTATACAGAGGAGCAGACAGCAGGCAGCAGTCTCTTGTTACAACAAAAACATACAATGCGATATGGATATCGCAACATGGCGGAATGTAAAGCCTTTGGATGTCTCAATGATAAGCGAAAAAACAAAGATAATTATTTTATATTATTTTATACCGTCACAAACACTTCTTTTGTGTACCCAAACCCAGCTCAGCTTGTCAGAAGATCATAGCAGAAAAGTGATTGCGCAATCTCGGAACAGGGCACAGACGTCTCCTTTCAGACGAAATTGCGTTGTGTGTGAGGACCACTTCGTCACTTTAACCCTCAGAAGACCTTTCTGGCTCAAACCTGTAGCCATGTTGGACGAATTCTTCCTCAGAGTCCGACAATTCAGCCATAATAGAATAAAAACACTCACATAAGCACCCTAGACACTCATACAGGCGGAGTATTGGCAACGATATGACGTCACATCCGCATGTGTCATGGCTGCGTCCAGAGTTTTCATTGGCTGGCCATGCCTGAGGTCGTATTTGCATATTTCTCTGGTGGTATATGGCTGGCAATAATTATTTAACCAAATAACGAATACTTTGCCTAATGTTTTCAAGTTGAATGCGTTTAGACGACCACCACAGGTACGCTTTAAGGACGCGTATCGCGCTGTTCCCCGCGCTGTGCTCGGACTATCTGATCACGTGATGGTCCACCTGATTCCCACATACAGACAGAGACTGAAGCTCACAAAATCTGTTGAGAGCACTACGAGGAAATGGACCAGTGAAGCTGGGGAGGAGCTGCGCACGTGCTTGGAAATAACTGACTGGGGCATGTTTAAAGGAGCCACGCATGATCTGGATGAATACACGGACGCTGTGACCTCATATATCCACTTTTGTGAGGAGAGCTTTCTTCCATCGCGCACCAGGGTGAGTTACTCCAACGACAAGCCCTGGTTCACAGCTAAGCTCAGACAGATCAGGAAGGAGAAGGAAGCAGCGTTGAAAAGTGGAGACAGGGACTGCTACAGGGAGGTCAAATACCGGTTTAGCAGAGAGCTGAGGAGAGCTAAATCTGTGTATTCTGAGAGACTCCAGCAACAGTTCACTGCTAACGACTCTGCTTCTGTGTGGAGAGGACTGAGGCAAATCACCAACTATCGGCCTCAGGCTTCTAAGGGTCAGGATGACAAAGCCCTTTGACAAAGACTGTCCCAACACTATGCCCGTTTTGACACCTCGTCAGCTGTGTCCAACTCCCCCCCTCCCCCCAGCGCCACTGCCTCCATGGTCTCCACTTCATCAAAGGCGGCCCCCCCTCCCCCCCCTGCCCTTGCCATCAGTGAGCAGGACGTGTACAGACAGTTCTCCAGACTGAACCCGCGCAAGGCCCCCGGTCCGGACGGTGTCTCCCTCCACCCTGAGACACTGTGCGGAAGAGCTGACTCCTGTCTTCACAGACATTTTTAACACCTCCCTGAAGTCATGCCACCTGCCGACCTGCCTCAAAACCTCTACCATCATCCCTGTCCCCAAGAAGCCACGGATCACTGGACTTAACGACTACAGACCTGTAGCACTCACCTCTATAGTCATGAAGTCCTTTGAGCGCCTGGTCCTGCCCCACCTCAAGACCATCACCACTCCCCTCCTGGACCCGCTGCAGTTTGCCTACAGAGCCAACAGGTCTGTGGACAACGCAGTCAACCTGGCCCTCCACTCCATCCTGCAGCACCTGGACTCCCTGGGAACCTACGCCAGGATCCTGTTTGTGGACTTCAGCTCTGCATTCAATACCATCCGTCCCGCTCTGCTCCAGGACAAGCTGTCCCTGCTCAACGTGCCTGACTCCCTCTGCAGGTGGATCACCGACTTCCTGACGGACCGGAGGCAGCATGTGCAGCTGGGAAAGACTGTCTCAAACTCTGTTAGCATCAGCACCGGATCACCCCAGGGCTGTGTACTTTCCCCCCTGCTCTTCTCCCTGTACACCAACTCCTGCACCTCCAGCCACCAGTCTGTCAAGCTGATCAAGTTTGCGGACGAAACCACCCTCATCGGGCTCATCTCCAACGGCGACGAGTCCGTCTACAGGAGAGAGGTAGCCCAGCTGGCGTCCTGGTGCAGCCACAACAACCTGCAGCTGAACGCTCTGAAGACAGTGGAGATGATCGTGGACTTCAGAAAAGTCACAGCCCCTCTGCCCCCCCCTTACCCTCACAGACTCTCCCATCACCACTGCAGATTCCTTCGGCTTCCTGGGAACCACCATCACCTGGGACCTCAAGTGGGAGCCGACCATCAGCTCCCTCATCAAAAAGGCCCAGCAGAGGATGTTCTTCCTCCGGCAGCTGAGGAAGCTCAAGCTACCCACCAAGATGTTAGTGCAGTTCTACACGGCCATCATCGAGTCCATCCTCACCACCTCCATCACCGTGTGGTACACAGGAGCCACCGCCAGGGACAGATTAAGACTGCTGAGAAGGTAATCGGCTGCAAGCTCCCATCCCTCCAGGAGCTGTACATCTCCAGGACCCGGAGATGTGCAGGTCGGATCATAGCTGACCCTTCACACCCTGGACACGCACTGTTTGCCCCCCTCCCCTCAGGTAGAAGACTTCGGTCCATTCAGACTAAAACCTCCCGCTACATGAACAGCTTCTTCCCCTCTGCCATCAGACTGCTCAACACTAAGTGACTTATTAGACTCTCGTGCACTACGTACAGCAGCTCAACCGGACTCATGATAATTATCACTGTTTTCTTTTGCACTACCGACTGCACTATGTGGAACTCTACAATATCTGCTGCTTGTTAATATATTTTAAATTGCATAGATTAGTATTACTCATTCATATTCTACATTTTATTGCATGCAGTTTTTTATTTTTATCTTTAGTGCTACTCCATGTTTAATGTTGCAGCATTGCACCGAGACAAATTCCTAGTTTGTGTACTACATGAACAATGGCAATAAATCTGATTCTGATTCTGATTCTGATTCTGAGAAGTTGAAGTCTTTCGCGGGTTCTTTTGTCCAGCTGACTGGCATATCCTCGTGAAATGGTGAAGATGGCTGCAATTTCCATAGCGCTTCCCTCTTGCCGCACACTCTCTGGCCCTGTGGCGGTGCTTCCTGGACCCACAACCCATACACCTGGGCTTCTCCGGGGCAGATCTCATCCGTACAGCATTGGCCTCTTCCACGTCCGAATCCACTACCTGTGCGGCCATGGGGGATCTTGAACCTCCCGGCGAAAGACACTCGCTTAGCTCCCGAGTTAGCTTATCTGCTGCTTCCAGCTGTAGCGCCAACTCGACAGTCCTAGTCAGCGTCAACTCCCCGGGGAACGTGAGCAGCTTGGAGTGGACTGCAGCACAGTTGGTGTGTTCCACCAACTGGTCGCGTACCATTTCTTCTTCCAACAGCCCGAACCAGCATTCCACGGCCAACTAGTCCGACACGAACCGCTGGATCAGTTCGCCTACCTGCTGGCGGCGCTGTCTGAACATAATCTGCCTAACGATGACATTGTCCGGCGCTCTGAAATGGTGGGCCATTAACTCGACCACTTCTTCATACGTGTCCACATCTCCAAGCTTGCCCAAAATTCTGTGTCCCTCCATTCCCAGGTTGTGTACTAATAATGCACAAGGTCGCAGCTTCACCATTCTTCCCAGGTCCAACGCTACCATGTACGTCTGGAAAGCCTCATACCAACGAGGCCACGGGACAGATGGCTCTCCCGGGAGCTCCAGGAATGGTCAAACTGGTGTTCCACATGCCTCCATGAGTTTACCTCTCATCGCCAAATGTTATGTCGTGACTTGTAGACAAGGATGAAGCCAGGAGTGGAGCTGAACACTACTTTATTAATCAAGCTGGGCTCTGTTCACCCAACCGCACATGCAGCCGCTTGGCAGAAGAAAAGCGGAAGAGGCCACCCCTCTACCAGCAGCCCCTCTTATACCACTGGAAATGGCAGAACCAAAAACTGGGGCCGCCATCCCGTACCACACAAATAAGAGCTCCAATAATAACAGTATATGAACATTGAACAAATACATAATACCATCACCTTGCCATGGAACTCGGAGTTGCCAAACTGTGACTAGAAGGCTGCCATGACTGCTTCTGAAAGTAAAAGTTCATTCCGTTATTCTTCTCAAGTAAAAAGTGATAAACGAAGGAGCAAGACCAGACTAAGTATTGATTCAGCTTTTGATCACTGGTGTGAAATGAAGAGTCATAAAGGGTTGAAAAGTCATACAGGGGTCGCCACTTTGCTGCTGGACAGGTAAGATAAGCTAAGCTAGATAGTGTTTGCATAGCTTTCTGTAACCTTCTACAGTTTACACCCAACTCGGCCAATTGCCGAGTTGGTCGTTTTCCAACTTGGCTGACCAACTCAGCCAATTGCAAAGTTGGCCAATGATTGAGCCAACTCAGCCAATCGGATTTTGCAATATAACTACCTGAATTCTTATAGCATTTCTTTTAAATTTGTGACTTTATCCATAATGAAAACTAAAAAGTAAACTTGAGTAAAGTACAATTTTGTGAAAAAGTTTCTTAAGTACACATGCTTGAGTAAATGTGACTCGTTACTTCCCACCACGGATTACGTTAAAATTCACTGTAGGTGGTGGTCAAAGTGCGTTTTTCGTGTCATTGATGGATCTGTATTGGAGGAGTATGCCATTTTTTAAATATAGTCTTCTCTATTTTTGGTAAATCTGAGAAAATTTGTTGGCAGCCTCGGTTTGCCCACATTTTTTAAATAAATTTTTATCGTCAGTCTTCTCCGGCATTGCTCAGAACAGCTTTAGCTGACGAACCAATCAAAGTACACTTTATTAGTATTTGTGAGTAATAGTCAGTTCTAACTAATTAAGTGATACATTCTGTATAAATTCTTAGTCTAAAACATGCCACATTTATACCTATGCTACATACATAAAATAAAATAAAAATTTTGAATTCTATGGCAAAAAGGATAGGAAATAAATAAAAGAGAATACGGATCTGAAAGCGCTTAGGCATAATGTTTTTTGAGTAAATTTCTGTAATTAATTCTATCTTTGTTTCGATTACGATAATTCAACAATGCGTTGAATCTCCGACACCACGAGTCCTGAATACGGTAATCGATGGGCCGACTCGGCAGTCGGACGAGTTGTGTGTAAATCATGCCCTGACTCAGTCCGCCTGACGGCAGGCCGAGTCAACCATGCCGAGTTGGGAATTGGCCAAGTTGGGCGGATACCCCTTCTACAGTTGGTCTCTGACATGTTCCTGTTATTAATATGATTGTGTGATAATATCAACCTGTGTATGGCGATAGGATAGACCACAGGAATTGCTCGCTAATCCTTTCAAACAGTCATTTTTCCACTGTGGTCTAGAGAATCCCAACTTGCTACAGTTAGCATTAGCTTCCGATATGGTGAAGGAAGGAACCCCATTTTTCTTTAACAAACGTTATGAGTTTTTAAAAATAAATTAGTTTTACATTGTGTTAGATGATTTTCCACACACTTGTGGCCATTTATCTAAAGAAGCACTCTTTGCCCAAAATTTTACTGTGATCTACTTTAGCCAGAATCAAAATTTGCTACAGTTAGCATTAGCGTCCGATACGTTGAACAATGGATCTTTAGTTTATGCGATGAAACGTTTTTGACTTTTATAAAATAAATTACTTTTACATAGTGTTAGATGATCTTACCCAAACTTTTCCCCATTTATCAAAAGAAGTACTCTTTGCCTGAAATGTCGCTGTCAATGTATGTCGACGATGTATGTAAACAAAACAGATGTTTTCTGTAGGCCAGTATAAGGGTTGAGAGAGCAAGTACAAGTCATAGACGTAGAAATTACCATAGGCTCTATATAGTCATTAAAAAAATCTCAATATGTCATTTCAGCAACATACAATAATAATATAAATAAAATTTCACCTAGCGTGTGGACAGTATCAAGGATAGTTGGATGGAGAAAAGACAGGACCTGATGAACAGGGTCAAAGATGGAGAAGTGGTACTAATCGGTACTTTTTGTTTGTTTGTTTTCGTTTTTTGGGGGGAGGGGGTGTGATGTGGAGAGAGTATTTTTATTTATTAATTTGTTTCCATAAAGTCACAGTTAATTAATTTCAAACTGTGTCTATAGCTGATGGGAGGATGGACAGCCCCGGTCACTGCTCAGTACTGCACATACACAGCTATGAACCATGAAAGCAAAGACATCATTTCAGTATGGACTGTTGACAAGCGTCCGACTGTCCACAACTCCTCTGTAATGTAGAAGAAGGCCTTTGTGGACACAATGACCCAACTCCTCACAGACGTGAAGGTGGTCCAAGTGTGCACTGATGGCCATTCACAGGTCTTGGCACTCATGGGTAAGTGGGTATTAAAATGCTATAGCTGTATATTTCATTTAGTGATGTAATTAAAAATGCAATCTCTGTCATTCAGACCGTGGCATTTTTCCTGGTGTCAAGCTAAGCTTTGACATGTGGCATGGGTCCAAGAATCTTGCAAAAAGGATCTCACCTCTAAGTCTTGCCAATCATTACAATATCCTAACTATCCAGAAATGAATTACAAAATATAAAAGACTGATTTGTGTATGTACTCTTCAGGCATCTAAAACAAAGGGGCAGGCTGTATTGCTTCTGTGGCTGTGTGACATCGTTAATCATTTTTGGTGGTGCTGCAACAAAGCTGCAAAGCATGATGACTTCATGGTAGGTGCAACATTTCTTGTACTACTGCAACAACACAAAAAATTCAAGAGAATGCTATGCATATGTATGATCAGGTATGTACAACTGAAATTCTCAGTAGTTTCACTAGGTTATACAAAGGTTGGCAATAGTTCAGTTGTGCATTGAGGATAGAAAAGTCATCACTGTAAATCTGTGACAATGAATCAACAGCACCCTTTACATATAAATGAGAAAAGGCACAAACAATATCAGGCAACAATATCAATATCTTGTTCAAAGAGTTGAACAAGTTGTAACAATATATTGCACATAATTTAGTTACCTATTTATTAACTCCATTTTATATTTACTTATTTCTGTAGGATTTTTATTTGGGTTCTAAATCTTTTATTGGGTTTTAGACCTTTGAGTTTTTAACCTCTTTGACTAGTCTTTAACTTTTTAATATGACCCTTCTCTCTTATCTCTGGTTTTTCTCCCATCTCTTTGTCTTTATATCCTGATTGACGGAGCCTTGAGTATTTTTATCATGTTTATAGTCAGCTTCATGTGTGCCTGTGTTTGTGTTTATGTTGAATGTAATTGTGGTTTGTAAATATGGATGTCACCAGACTGCAAAACAAATCTACCTACGGGTACAGATAAAGTAACCTGAACCTGAACCTGAACCTGGGGCATCCATTTTAAGATAAGATAAGATAAGATAAGCCTTTATTAGTCCCACAACGGGGAAATTCCAGGATTGCAACAGCACAGGGATAGCAACACTCAGAGCAACAATCAGAAGGCAAGAAAAAAACAAGCAAGCAAGAGCAGCTAATATACATATGTACATATTACTATAAAATATATATATACACACACGCACACAGACACACAGTGCAGAGCATTGTAGCTGGATGGAATAAATATATGAATATATGAACACACAGTGCAGAGCAATGTAGCTAGATGGAATAAATATGTAAATATATAAACACCCACAGTACGGAGCATTGCAGCTAGGTGGAATAAATATGTAAATATATAAACACCCACAGTACGGAGCATTGCAGCTAGGTGGAATAAATATGCAAGTATATAAACACACACAGTGCGGAGCAATGTAGCTAGATGGAATAATATGTAGATATATAAAAACACAGTGCGGAGCATTGTAGCTAGATGGAATGAATATATAGATATACAGTATAAATATAAACACACCCAGTGCTGAGCATTGTAGCTAGATGGAATAAATATGTAAATATATAAACACACACAGTGCAGAGCATTGTTGCTAGATGGGATGAAACAGCATAACCGTCTACTTAGTTATCCTACATGGTATGATTATGTGCCCATACATATTCTCACCCTCCATAGCGACCGGTATGTTCCTAGTTGTATGCCGGAGAGGACCATTGTGTAAGTCTATTGCATCTTTTGCATTCAAAAAACTATTAGTTTGTTACGTCTTTTTGCTATCTCTGCGAGCAGCCCTGCTTAGGTTGTACAGTCTGACAGCCGTTGGTAGGAAGGACCTACGAAACCTCTCGGTTGTGCACCTGGGATGATGTAGTCTGCTGCTAAATGAGCTCCTCAGTGCATCCAGTATGTCCTGCATAGGGTGGAACTCGGACTCCAGCAGAGATGACAGTTTAGCCACCGTCCTTCTCTCTCCTATCTCCTCCATCGGATCAAGGCGCTGCCCCAGGACAGAGCTAGCTTTCTTAATCAGTTTGTTCAGTCTCTTCCTATCGGCTGCAGTAATGCCACTGCCCCAGCAGACCACTCCAAAAGTGATGGCTGATGCCACCATCGTGTCATAGAATGACTTCAGCAGCGCCCCTTGTACACCAAAAGACCTGAGTCTCCTCAGCAGGAACAGCCTGCGCTGTCCCTTCTTGTAGAGTGCGTCAGTATTGTGTGACCAGTCTAGTTTATTGTTCAGATGAACACCCAGGTACTTATAGGATGTCACCATCTCGATGTCTGTTCCCTGTATATTTACTGGTGCTGTGAGGGGCTGCCCATGCCTGCGGCAGTCCACCACCAGCTCCTTAGTTTTCCTCGCGTTGATCTGGAGGCAGTTCCGATGGCACCAGTCCACGAAGTCCTGGATAAGCCCTCTGTACTCAGCTTCATCTCCGTTGGAGATGAGACCAACGATCGCAGAGTCATCAGAGAACTTCTGTAGATGGCAATGTGTTGTGTTGTGTGAGAAGTCCGCAGTATAAAGAGTGAACAGGAAGGGAGCCAGCACCGTTCCCTGGGGGGCCCCCGTGCTACTGATGATCGTGTCGGAAACACAGTCCCGGGTTCTCACAAACTGAGGCCGGTTTGTGAGGTAGTCCAGGATCCATGATGACAGGTGCTGGTCCACCCCTGCGCGCAGCAGCTTGTCCTTCAGGATCATCGGTTGGATGGTGTTGAAAGCACTGGAGAAGTCAAAGAACATGATCCTCACCATATTCCCGGGCTTCTCCAGGTGGGACAGAGAACGGTGAAGGAGGAAGATCACCGCATCCTCCACCCCAATGCCATGCTGGTAGGCGAACTGGAGTGGATCCATCGCTGGTTCCACCAGGGGGCGGAGATGAGCAAGGAGCAGTCTCTCCAGGGTCTTCATCAAGTGGGACGTCAAGGCCACCGGTCTGTAGCTATTCAGGTCTTTGGGGTGGGAAGTTTTTGGTACAGGTACCACACAAGATGTTTTCCACAGCTGTGGTACCCTCCCCAGTTTCAGGCTCATGTTGAAGATATACGTCACAATCCCACACAGCTGGTCTGCACAGGACTTGAGGAGCTTTGCGCTGATGCCGTCCGGTCCCGACGCCTTCCTCGCCTTGATCTTCCTCAGCTCCGTCCTCACCTGGGTCTTGGTCAGGGTCAGGATGGGGGGCTGTGTGTTGGGAGTGGGGGGGGGGTGTCGGTGGAGTGGGGAGTGGGCAGCAGGACTTGATTTCTTAGAGGCAGCAGTGGTTGTTGTGCAGACAGGGGGGAGGGCGGTTGGTCAAATCTATTGAAAAACAGATTCAGGTTGTTCGCCCACTCCCTGCCCCCCGTGGCCTGGGGGGAGGTATTCTGGAGCCCCAAGATGGTTTTGAGGTTTCTCCAGACCCCACTGATGTCGCACTGTTGCAGCTTGTCCTCCATCTTCTTCCTGAAGCTGTCCTTGCCTTCTCTGATCTTTCTCCTCAGCTCCCTCTGTACGGACTTCAGCATCTCCCTGTTCCCCGACCTGAAGATCCTCTTCTTCTCTCTCAGAAGTGTTTTTATCTCAGGGTTGATCCAGGGTTTGTTGTTTGAGTGACGCCGTATGGTCTTGGTGGGAACGGATTTGTCCACACAGAAGCTGAGGTAGCCCGTGAAGGTGTGAATGAGGCCATCGATGTCCTCACCATGTGGATCGCAGAGCTGCTTCCAGGCGGTGGCTTCAAAACAGTCCTTTAGAGTGTCCATTGTCTCCTCAGACCATAACTCCACAGTGTGCATGGCCGGAGGTTGTCTGTGCACTAGGGGTTTGTACACCGGCCGGAGATGAACCAAGTTGTGATCCGATCTCCCGAGTGGGGGGAGTTGTGATGAGGTGTACGCCTCCTTAGTGTTTGCGTAGAATAAATCCAGTGTTTTATTGTCTCTAGTGTGGCATGTGACATACTGGGTGAACGTGGGTAGAATGGGAGACAGTGAAACGTGGTTGAAATCGCCTGAGATGAGGAGAAGAGCATCTGGGTGTTCTGTCTGCAGCCTGCTGGTTACTGAATGGATGACGTCACGCGCTGTCCCAGCGTTCGCCGTCGGATTTGCATAAACAACAATGCAGATCACGTGTGAGTGTTCTCTCGGGAGATATGTAGGCCTCATGCTAACAGCTAGCAACTCAATGTCTTTGCTGCAGTGTCGTTGTTTAACAGTGATATGTCCCGGTCTGCACCAGTTGTTGTTAACATACATTATCACTCCACCGCCCCTAGTTTTGCCACTCTCTGGTGTTCGGTCAGCTCGTATCATGTGAAAACCCTCCAGCTCAATGTTAGCATCTGCTGCTAGTTCAGTTAGCCACGTCTCAGTAAACAAAAGGAGAGAGCACTCCCGGTAAGTGCTATCATAACGGGAGATAGCCGCTAGCTCATCTAACTTTCCCAGTATCGACCGTACATTTCCCATGACAACAGATGGAAGGAAGGGTCTGTACCTTATATTTTTTGTCCTCCGCCTTACTCCAGCCCGGCAGCCGCGACGCTTTCGCCTCAATTCTCTCAGTATGTCGAGTTTTTCCAATGGGACCGGGTGGCGGTTAAATGCTAGCAGCTCTTCCCTGTTGTATCGTATCCTGCTATAAACAGTGGCTCCGTCCACCGGCTCAGGAGACATTTGGGACGATCTGTGTGTCCGTGATATAAGTGGGGTGAAAAAAAAAGTGATCAAAAGAGAGAGGAAGGGAAAAAAACTCGGAATCGAGCCGCTGTTGCAAAAGGCAGCCTACTCGTGTGGCGCCGAGAGGGTAATAATGTATAATAATGTACAATAATGTATTATAATGTACAATAATGTATTTTAATATATAACGATAAATAAAATTAACATGAACAGAAAATGAAACAGAACCGACAAATGACTTGCCACCTCCTGGTTTTTGATGTCCTGATGATGCACCTTGTACCATGGATGTACATGTGGACCTACCACAGACCAGGAGCGTGAGCTAGCGACCTGGATCAAAGCCAGTGTATTGTCTGTAGGGATCAGGGTAACGGTTCCTGATTGCCCACACACAGCAACTGGGGATGACTAACTGGTTTCCCTGGCCCAGAGTGCCATGCTGCCAAAATATAAATTCAATTCAATTCAATTCAGCTTTATTTATAATGCGCCACATCACAACAAAAGCTGTTTTGTGGCGCCATAGTGCAGAAAAAAAAAACACACAGTCACAGAAAGACCCAGCATTCAGACGATCCCCTATGAGCAAGCACTAAGCGACCATGGAGAGGAAAAACTCCCATTTGGAAGGAAGAAACCTCTAGCAGAACCAGGCTCAGGGAGGGGCAGTCGTCTGCTGCGACTGGCTGGGGATGAGGGGATAGGGAGGATGGAAAGGACAGACATAAAGAACATAATAAGATGCCAAGTACATTATTGGAGGTCAACCAACAGTATGGATCAGATAACAATAGAACAAGAGTGGGGTTAAGAGACACAAAAACCCTCCTTAAACGTAAGCTATATTAAAAAGGAAGGATTTTACCCTGTTCTTAAAAATAGAGACCGAGTCTGACTCCCGGACCCAGAGTGGTAACTGGTTCCAAAGAGAAGGGGCTTGGTAGCAGAAGGCTCTGCCTTAGGCACTACCTAAAGTGCCTATAGGCAGCATAACGGTACTCCCGGTTGTCATCTCCAGGCTCTCTTGCCGACATGACTACCAACAAGTCCTCCCTGTATTGCCTGTGAATACACAAGTTGGCTTCATCAAGGCAGTACAGGGAGAAGGTGTGGCTGCTGGCTAATACACTGAATTGGTTCCTGGCCGCAGCGTTTCCTTTCACGATCTATGGGCATGTCCCTACATCTGCCACATGTACACCATGGCACATGTGGCAGATCAATAGGTGATGGTGCACCATGCCATATTTTGTGCATCATCAAAAACCAACCCTGGCTGCCTGTAAAAACTAAAAGCTCCCTGCCAAGTTCCTTGTACTCCTCCAGGGTCATAGAATTTAGGAGCTCCAGAGAAGACAGATATAACAAAAAAAAGTTTATTCATTATGGCTTTAAACAGTTTAGGAAGCTTGGGATCAGACCGCGAAGGTCTCCACCTTTGACCACCACCTGATCCACATAGCACCAGACCCCCATGGTCCCTCCTGCAGGTGGTGAGCCCCCTGGAGGGCGGACCTATGTAATTCCTTCGGGCTGAACCTGGCTGGGTCCCATGGGCGGAAACCCGGCCACCAGACGCTAGCCATCCAGCCCCTCCCCCAGGCCTGGCTCCAGAGTGGGGCCCCGGTAACCCCATACCGGGTGGGGTACACTGAATCCTTGTTCTAGCATTCATCATGAGAGTTTGTTGGATCGTTCTTAGTCTGGCCCTTCACCCAAGACCAGTTTGTCTTGGATGACCCTACCAGAGACAAATTTGCCCCGGACAACATAGCTCCTGAGATCACTAGGGCACGCAAACCACCACCACGATAAGGTGACGATCCATGAGGGACAAGGATGAGGAGTTCAGTCATCCGGGAGAGGCTCAGAGTAGAACCCCTGCTCCTCCACATTGAAAGGAGCCAGTTGAGGTGGTATGGGCATCAGATCAGGATGCCTCCTGGACGCCTCCCACTTGAGGTGTTTCGGGCACATTCCTCTGGGAGGAGGTCCTGGGGCAGACCCAGGACTCGCTAGAGAGTCTATGTCTCCCAGCTAGTCTGGAAACGCCTTGGTATCCTTTCTGAAGAGCTGGAGCAGGTGGCTGGGGAGAGGGAAGTCTGGGCTTCTCTGCTTGAACTGCTGCCTCCGCGACCTGGACCTCCAGAAAAGCGGTAGAAGATGGATGGATGGCTTTAAACAGAATCGTATAGGTAAAAATAAAATATTGTGTATCCAGTTCAAATAATTTTAGATATGATATGACCCGATAGTGCTGTGATATGATGCAAATCCTAGGATGAAAACAGACTGTTATGCCAACCTTATAACTGTACTGCACAAACCAAAACAAAGCCAGTAGTTTCACACTGCCATGTTAATTCATCACACTGCTACCACAGATTCATCTATACAGATGTGGACAAAATTGTTGGTACCCCTCTGTTAATGAAAGAAAAACCCACAATGGTCACAGAAATAACTTGAATCTGACAAAAGTGGTAATAAATAAAAATTCTATGAAAATTAACCAATGAAAATCAGACAATGCTTTTGAATTGTAGTTCAACAGAATTATTTTAAAAAACAAACTCATGAAACAGGCCTGGACAAAAATGATGGTACCCCTAGAAAAGATTGAAAATAATGTGACCATAGGGACATGTTCAACCAAGATGTGTCCTCTAATTAACATCACAGGTGTCTACAAACTTGTAATCAGTCGGCCTATTTAAAGGGTGACAAGTAGTCACTGTGCTGTTTGGTGACATGGTGTGTACTACACTAAGCATGCACCAGAGGAAGCAAAGGAGAGAGTTGTCTCAGGAGATTAGAAAGAAAATTATAGACAAGCATGTTAAAGGTAAAGGCTATAAGACCATCTCCAAGCAGCTTGATGTTCCTGTGACTACAGTTGCACATATTATTCAGAAATTTAAGATCCACGGGACTGTAGCCAACCTCCCTGGATGTGACCGCAGGAGGAGACGGATAATACGAATGGTAACAAAAGAGCCCAGAACAACCTCTAAACACATTCATGGTGAACTCCATGGTCAAGGTACATCAGTGTCAGATCGCACCATCCGTCGTTGTTTGAGCCAAAGTGGACTTCATGGGAGACGACCAATGAGGACACCACTGTTGAAAACAAATCATCAAAAAGCCAGATTGGAATTTGCCAAACTGCATGTTGACAAGCCACAAAGCTTCTGGGAGAATGTCCTATGGACAGACGAGACAAAACTGAAGGAGGTTGTGTTATGTTCTGGTGCTGCTTTGCTGCATCTGGCACAGGGTGTCTTGAATCTGTGCAGGGTACAATGAAATCTCAAGACTATCGAGGTATTCTAAAGAGAAATGTGCTGCCCAGTGTCAGACAGCTTGGTCTCAGTCACAGGTCATGGGTCTTGCAACAGGATAATGACCCAAACACACACAGCTAAAAACACCCAAGAATGGCTAAGAACCAAACATTGGACTATTCTAAAGTGGCCTTCTATGATCCCTGATCTAAATCCTATTGAACATCTGTGGAAGGAGCTGAAACATGCCGTCTGGAGAAGGCACCCTTCAAACCTGAGACAACTGGAGCAGTTTGCTCATGAGGAGTGGGCCAAAATACCTGCTGAGAGGTGCAGAAGCCTTACTGACAGTTACAGAAATCGTTTGATTGCAGTGCTTGCCTCAAAAGGTTGTGCAACAAAATATTAAGTTAAGGGTACCATCATTTTTGTCCAGGCCTGTTTCATGAGTTTGTTTTTTTAAAATAATTCTGTTGAACCACAATTCAAAAGCAGTGTCTGATTTTCATTGGTTAGTTTTCATAGAATTTTTATTTATTACCACTTTTGTCAGATTCAAGTTATTTCTGTGACCATTGTGAGTTTTTCTTTCATTAACAGAGGGGTACCAACAATTTTGTCCACGTCTGTATAGCCACTGTCTCTGTGCCTTACTCCTCTGGTTCTCTGCCCCCTCCTGCCTCCCCCTCTGTTTTGACCACAGTTGACCTCAGTCAAGCTGGCATGGGAGGTATCTACAGTACCTCTGGCTGCAGAATAAGTCAATAGATTAGCCATGGCAACAGCTCGTTTTAGAACAGCATTCTTTACTAAAATACTGAACATAAACAAACCACAAGAGTGTGTTATGGCATATCTGAACAAAACACTCAGCAAACAGCAAAGTCCTTAAAGTCAACTACAGTTTAGCCATGATTACATGATCAAAATTATGTAATCATCAGGTTCAATCACATCTGTGAAACGTTAGCATTACTATAAATTATTACTACTTAAATGACAGTAATTTAAAACAAATGCTGAATGGAGATATGCATCAAAGAAGACTTGGTTAAAATCACTGGGCACTATACCACATAAGATTCATCACTTGACATGCTTTTTCTGGCTCATAATCACACTGAAACTGAGATTTCCAGAGTCTGCTGCTGCCTGTTGATGCTTACTTCCAGCGCCATTTGTGTCTCTACCTGGCAACCTGTACAATGTTACCATGAGGCAACAATGAGTGCGACACCTACTGGCCAGGAGGTCAGAATGTTATCTTTTGCACCTTTAAATAGGACCTGCCTGACAAAGTAAAGTAGACCAAAATATTCTCAAAAGCTAGACATCATGCTGGGATCCAAAGAAATTCAGGAACAACTGAGAAATAAAAAAATTGAGATCTATCAGTCTGGAAAAGGTTATAAAGCCATTTCTAAAGCTTTGGGACTCTAGTGAACCACAGTGAGAGCCATTATCCACAAATGGCAAAAACATGGAACAGTGATGAACCTTCCCAGGAGTGGCCAGCCGACCAAAATTACCCCAAGAGTGCAGCGACAACTCATCCAAGAGCTCACAAAAGACCTCACAACAACATCCAAAGAACTGCAGGCCTCACTTGCCTCAGTTAAGGTCAGTGTTCATGGCTCCACCATAAGAGACTGGGCAAAAATGGCCTGCATGGCAGAGTTCCAAGACAAAAACCACTGCTGAGCAAAAAGAACATAGAGGCTCATTTCAGTTTTGCCAGAAAACATCTTGATGATCCCCAAGACTTTTAGGAAAATACTCTGTGGACTGACGAGACAAAAGTTGAACTTTTTGGAAGGTGTGTGTCCCATTGCATCCGGCATAAAAGTAACACAGCATTTCAGAAAAGGAACATCATACCAACAGTAAAATATGGTGGTGGTAGTGTGATCTGGTCTGGGGCACCTTCAGGACCTGGAAGATTTGCTGTGGTAAATGGAACCTTGAATTCTGCTGTCTACCAAAAAATCCAGAATGACGGGGCATCTGTTCATGACCTCAAGCTGAAGCACACTTGGGTTCTTGTTAGAATAAAATGGAACTAAATGAGACTGAATCAAAAATTCAATAGGCGGTTTCCAAGTTCTGAGCCATTTATTTTATCTCTGGCCAGAGGAGAAACAGGTACATTTAACCGTCCACAGACCCACACATGCACCCTTTCTGACCATTTATTCCTGAGCTTGGTATTTATAGCTACTTCAGGATAGATAAACAAAGAGGGGGACGTCCTTGTGGCATTTCCCAGAGACAGACAGAGTGTCTCTAAATCTAAACTTCATGAACTGGAAGTTTTAGCACATTCCTCAGACACAGAAACTTAGCAGGGCAGGTCAATACAACAAAGAGATTATCTAGGTCATCCTTTACATTTCTGCTGACCTGCATTCTTAGCACTCACACGCACATCCACTGAAGGCCACAGACAGAGAATAATTGCTCACAGAGACACACCAAAAATATATCAGACATATAATATGAAAGAATAATACAGAGGAATATATGAACTTATTCTACATGGAATGCACATATAAACATCAGACATGAAATAGGAAAGTCATGGAATAATAATAATAATAATAATAATAATAATAATAATAATACTATGGATAATATGGAATTTTTCTATCAGTTCTGCAGCAGAACAATTATCCAAAACACACCAGCAAGTCCACCTCTGAATGGCTTAAGAAAAACAAAATGAAGACCTTGAAGTGGCCTAGCTAAAGTCCTGATCTGAATCCGATTGGGATGCTGTAACAAGACCTTCAAAAGGTTCATGCTTGAAAACCCTCCAATGTGGCTGAATTACAACAATTCTGCAAAGATGAGTCGGCCAAAATTCCTCCACAGCGCTGTAAAAAACTCATTGCCAGTTATCGCAAACGCTTGATTGCAGTTGTTACTGCTAAGGGTGGCCCATCAGTTATTTGGTTTAGGGGGCAATCACTTTTTCACACAGGGCCATATAGGTTTTAAAAACTACATTTTGTATTTACTTGTGTTATCTTTGTCTAATATTTAAATTTGTTTGATGATCTGAAACATTTAAGTGTGACAAACATACAAAAAAATGAGAAATCAGGAAAGGGGGAAACACTTTTTCACACCACTGTATTCAGTACAAAGTAACACAAACACAGCAGTAATTTTATAAGAATTTTACATAAACAGGTGTAGATACTAGCTCATTGACTTCTCTACATCTTGTCATTTCAAGTTGAGATTATCCTGCAGTGCTGTTTCACCGGCGTTTATATATGTGGATGACTTGATTACACCTCGGGCAGGAGTGTTCCACATCCTTGCAGTCTTTTACACAGAAGGAGATCAAACAACAAGGCCAGGATCTGGAGGGAAGTATCAAAATAAAGGAAAAAATAAACATGGTGTCTATCCACCTTATTCCTAGCCCCCATAGTTCCTTGTGTGAATCGAGAGCCTAAGTCATGCCCCCTCTGCTTCTGCATATGGGACCTTAAATCGGAAAAAAAAAATAAATCTCTGTTTCAGTGAATGGCAAGAGAGAAATTATCTTTTGATCCCTATCGAATTTTGACATGAGTTACACATATGATTACACATATGGCTAGCGTCTGGTAGCCGGGTTTCCACCCATGGGACCCAGCCAGGCTCAGCCCGAAGGAGTTACATGGGTCCGCCCTCCAGCGGGCTCACCACCTGCAGGAGGAATCATGGGGGTCTGGTGCTATATGGATTAGGTGGTGGTCAAAGGCGGAGACCTTGGCAGACTGATCCCAAGCTTTCTAAACTGGCTTTTGGTACGTGGCATGTCACCTCTCTGGTGGGGAAGGAGCCTGAGCTGGTGTACGAGGTTGAAAGATACCGGCTAGATATAGTTGGCCTCACCTCAACACACAGCTCCGGTTCCGGAACCAGTCTCCTGGAGAGGGGCTGGAGCTTGGGCTTTTCTGGAGTTTCACCGGGCGAGAGGTGACAAGCAGGGGTGGGTGTTCTTATATCCCCCCACTTTGCTGCCTCTATATTGGAGTTTTCCCCGGTGGATTAAAGGGTTCCTTCCCTGCGCCTTCGGGTTGGGAAACGGGTCCTGACCATCATTTGTGCCTATGCACCAAATGATGTTTCAGAGTAACCACCCTTTTTAGAGTCTCTGACTGGGGTGCTGGAGGATGCTCCTCTTGGAGACTCCATTGTTCTACTGGGGGACTTCAATGTGCACGTGGGCAACGACAGTGAAACCTGGAGGGGGGTGATTGGGAGGAACGGCCTGCCCGATCTGAACCAGAGTGGTGTTCAGTTATTGGACTTCTGTGCTAACCACAGTTTGTCCATAACGAACACCATGTTCAAGCATAAGGGTGTCCATATGTGCACCTGGCACCAGGACACCCTAGGTCGCAGGTCGGTGATCGATTTTGTTATCGTGTCATCAGACCTGCGACCATATGTCTTGGACACTCGGGTAAAGAGAGGTGCAGAGCTGTCAACTGATCACCACCTGGTGGTGAGTTGGATCCAATGGCGGGGGAGGAAGCCATTCAGACCTGGTAGACCCAAACGTATAGTGAGGGTGTGCTGGGAACGTCTGGCTGAGGCCCCTGTCCGGGAGGTCTTCAACTCCCACCTCCGGAAGAGCTTCAACCACATTCCGAGGGAGTCTGGAGACATGGAGTCTGAATGGGCCATGTTCTCCACCTCTGTTGTTGAAGCGGCGGCCCAGAGCTGCGGCTGCAAGGTGGTCGGTGCATCTCGTGGTGACAACCCCCGAGCCAAGTGGTAGACACCAGTGGTGAGGGGGGCCATTAAGCTGAAGAAGGAGTCCTATCAAGCTTGGTTGGCTTGTGGGACTCCCAAAGCAGCTGAGGTGTACCAGCAGGCCAAGCGGAGTGCAGCTCGGGTGGTTGCTGAAGCAAAAACCTGGGTATGGGAGGAGTTTGGTGAGGCCATGGAACAAGACTTTCGGTCGGCCTCGAAAAGATTCTGGCAAACTGTCCGGCGGCTCAGGAGGGGAAAGCAACTCCCTGTCCACACTGTGTATGGTGCGGATGGGGCGCTGTTGACTTCGACTGGGAATATCGTCGGGCAGTGGAAGGAATACTTCAAGGATCTCCTCAATCCCACTGATACGCCTTCCACAGAGGAAGCAGGGTTTGGAGACGAGGGGGATGACTCGCCTATCACAGGGGCTGAGGTCGCCAAGGTGGTTAAAAATCTCCTTGGTGGCCGGGCCCCGGGGGTGGATGAGATTCGCCCTGAGTACCTCAAGGCCTTGGATGTTGTTGGGCTGTCATGGTTGGCACACCTCTGCAACATTGTATGGAGGTCGGGGGCAGTGCCTTTGGCATGGCAAACCGGGGTGGTGGTTCCTCTCTTCAAAAAAGGGGACCGGAGGGTGTGCTTCAACTTTAGAGGGATCACACTCCTCAGCCTCCCTGGGAAGGTCTATGCCAAAGTACTGGAGAGGAGAGTCCGGCCATTGGTCGAACCTCGGATTCAGGAGGAGCAATGTGGTTTTCATCCTTGCCGTGACACATCGGACCAGCTCTTTACCCTCTCGAGAATTCTCGAGGGTTCGTGGGACTTTGCCCAACCAGTTTACATACGTTTTGTGGACTTGGAGAAGGCATTTGACTGCGTCCCTCGTGGTTTTTTGCGGGGGGTGCTTCGGGAGTATGGGGTATCGGGCCTGTTGTTACGAGCTATTCGGTCTCTGTATGACCGTTGTGAGAGTTTGGTTCATATTGCCAACATTCGGTCGGACTCATTCCCAGTGAGAGTTGGACTCCGCCAGGGCTGCCCCTTGTCACCGATCCTGTTCATAATTTTTATGGACAGGATTTCTAGGCGCAGCCAGGGAATGGAGGGTGTCATGCTTGGTGACCACAGGATCTCATCTCTGTTGTTTGCAGTTGATGTTGTCCTGTTGGCTTCATCCAGCAATGACCTACAGCTCTTGCTGGGACGGTTTGCCGCTGAGTGTGAAGCGGTTGGGACGAGAATCAGCACCTTCAAGTCCGAGTCCATGGTCCTCAGCCGGAAAAAGGTGGATTGTCCTCTCTGGGTTGGGGACAGGCTCCTGCCCCAAGTGGAGGAGTTTAAGTATCTTGGGGTCTTATTCACGAGTGAGGGGAAAATGGAGCGAGAGATTGACAGACGGATCGGAGCAGCATCTGCAGTGATGTGGACATTGTACCGGTCTGTTGTGGTGAAGAGGGAGCTTAGTTCTAAGGCAAAGCTGTCGATTTACCAGTCAATCTACGTTCCTAATCTCACCTATGGTCACGAGCTTTGGGTAATGACCAAAAGAACGAGATCGCGGATACAAGCAGCTGAAATAGTAGTAGTAGATTAGTTTATTTGACAGGGACAGTGCAATAAACATAGACAATTAATCAAAGACAATCAATCTGATGTGTTGCACATAGAGTGTATAGCTATTAGCTAATTTGCAACTCTTGTCCCTGGATGGGCTTTAGAAAAAAGAATCAAGATAAAAAATATACACAATAACCACATACATCAATGCAGAAAAATTATAAATACACAATTATAAATATTATAAATATTATAAATACACAAATATAACAGCCTGACTCACATTTAACATAAATATTATAAATATTATAAATACACAAATATAACAGCCTGACTCACATTTAACACATATAACATAACTCACATTTGCCTATTTCAGGCCTTCCTCCCTCCGTCACTCACTATAAACAAACACATTTATTCCTTCCCTTCATTCACTCTCACTTTGCAGACAATTAATTCATACATGAGTACATTCTTGTTTATTTTTCAGCCAGTTTTTAACATTTTTAGTGAATGTTTTAAAGTCCGTTATTATTTTAATTTCATTTGGCATTGTGTTCCAGATGTGACTGCCCTTTATAGAGAAAGCTGTTTGTCCAAATGTGGTTCTGCGGTGGAATATTTTACAGTTATTGTTAACAGAACTCCTGGTGGCTCTGCTGCTGTCCTGTCTTTGGACAAAACCAGCAAGTGGCTCGGGTGCTGATTTATGGAAACATTTGAACGTTAATTTCAGAAGACAGAGGTCAATGAAGCTCTCAAAACTCAATAGGTTGTATTTTTTTAAAACATTACAGTGATGCCACCTAATGGGCTTTTTGTCCAAGATTTTTAGGGTTTGATTATATAATGAACCTATATGTCTTATTGTGGAAGGGGCTGCTTGAGCCCAGACTGTCAAACAGTATGATATATGAGAAAAAACCATAGAATGCATATACAGTGCAGCTGCTTCGTAAGGTATGTAATATCTAATTAATTTAAAGCAGTTCAGATTTTTTTTTACTGTTTTTGAAATTTTCTTTATATGAAGATTAAATTTGAGTTGAGGATCTAGTACAATGCCAAGGTATTTGAATTCTGTAGCTAAACTGATGTCATGATCATGTATATTAACTTTAAAATGTTGCAGGTTACATTTTTTGATTGAAAAGCACATTGAGACTGTTTTCTGAAGGTTCAGCAATAGATGGTTCTTGAGGAGCCACTCTTGGACATCAACCATACTTGTAGACAGTACATCTGCAGCCTGTGCTGGAGTCTTGGCAGCTGTGTAAATAACTGCATCATCTGCATAAAGTTGGCATGTTGCAGCTGAGCAGTGTAACGGCAGGTCATTAATAAAAATGCTGAAAAGTAAAGGACCAAGAATGGACCCTTGTGGGATACCCATGCGGTTGTTTAAAAATGAGGATTTATCCTGGTGAACTTTTACACACTGTTCTCTATTCTGGAGATAAGATGCAAACCATTCTAATGTATTTGGGGAGAAGTTAAAAGATACCATTTTGGATAAAAGCAAACTGTGGTTTACAGTATCGAAAGCCTTTTTGAGATCTAGAAAAACAGCTCCTACCACATTACCCCTGTCCAAGGACTGTTTGACGTTTTCAATAAGGCAACAATTTGCTGTTTCTGTTGAGTATCCTGGTCTAAAACCAAATTGATGTGGATGAAGAAGTTGATTGTCTTGTAAGTAGTCTATCAGCTGTGTAGCTACAACTTTTTCAAGAACCTTAGATAGGACTGGTAAGATAGAGATTGGGCGGTAATTGCATATATCGTCTTTACTGCCTGATTTATGAACTGGTATGACGACAGCTTTTTTCCAGCCAGATGGAAATGTACTAGACCTAATGGAGAGATTAATGAGATGAGTCAGTGGTTTGATTAATATTTTGCTGTGCATTTTGAGAAAGGAGGTGCTCATATTGTAGATATCATTAGTTTTTGAGTTTGACAGTGTTTTAACAATACCAGCAATTAACTTCTCATTTACCTCATCGATGTGAAAAGTATCTGTTGGAAGTATGGAATTTGTGTTGTTGAGCACATTTGGCAGCACAAAAATTTTTGTTAAGTCTTCCACAGAGCCCACAAAGTGTGAATTAAATTCATTTGCCAAAGTAGCCTTGTCACTGACGGTCTTGCCATTGATTCTAAGTTCCTTTACCCCCTTCTGATCGTTTTTTTTATTAGTTAAGTTATTTAAATGCCTCCATAGGGAACTGTTGTTACCCTTTGCATGATCTATCAGTTTATTGTAATAAGATATTTTTGATTTTCGCAGCTCATGTACCACTTTATTTCTTAAACTTTTGTACACAAGGTGATCATTTTGTAGTTTGGAGGTTAGTGATGTTTTCAGTGCATAGTCTCGCCTCTTCATAAGTTTTCTTATTTCATTATTTAACCATGGTAGGCTAATCTTCTGTTGTCTACTTTTAATTTGCTTTGAAAATTTTTCTATAGACTTTGTGATTGTTGCAGTTATAAAATTACAACAATCATCTACTTCACATGTTGACATGAGCTGCTCCCAATTTTGATTCTCTAAGTAATGTTCAAACTCCTCATTTTTTGATTTGGGGATAATAAAATTTGATTTGTCAATATCGACTCCCCCAAAATACTGTAGTCGCTTTTTAGTAAGTTTCCTGACAGCAAGAACCATGTTATGATCTGAGAGACCAGTTACAAGATTATAGGTTCTGGTTATTCGTTCTGGTTTATTAGTAAATACCATGTCAATAAGTGTTCTGGATTGTTTGGTTATCCTGGTGGGTCCTTTGATGATTTGCTGGTAATTAAATTTAGTCATGAGGCTTTTCAGTTTTTGTTTGTCTTTTTTATCAGACCAGTTGATATTAAAGTCACCATGAATTATTGTTTCTCTGTTCTTCTCAAGTTGTTTAACCAGATCACTTAATTCATTATAAAAGGAAGAGTTGTGTGACGGTGGGTTGTACACTACTGCAATGTTGAAATTCATTACCGGAGAGAGACATACATTAACAGCTAAACATTCAAGTGAAGTATTCAAATCAACCAGTTGACATTTATATTTGTCTTTGATGTAAATTAAAACACCTCCTCCCCTCCCTACCTGCCTGTCTTTTCTAAAACACTGGTAGCCCACAATATCGATCATATTAGTGTCTATGTTACTGTGTAGCCAGCTTTCTGAGAGACAAAGGTAGTCCAGATTTGAGTCCAACAGCAACACCGAAATCTCATCTCTTTTGGGGATTATGCTCCGTATGTTTAAATGTCCGCCGAGGATCCCCTTTGGTTTAGCCTTGGTGTCCCAAAGAACTCGTGCATGATTAACAGTTTGGAAAAATAAATGTTTTTGCTTTTGTACAGCTCGGTTTTGTGCTAACCCAGTGGTCTGCTGTTTAATAGTGGCAGGTCCAGGGTTAAGGTGAATATCTCCTGCCAGAAGTAGCAGAACTAACAGAACTTTAATTGTATATCCTCTGCCATATTGTGATTTTTGCTTAACAGCCATGTTTGCCTTAATTTGGAAGTTTTTGCTCAGGGCTTTTAAAGACCACATAGAGTGTAGGGTGAGATGTCCAAGCCCAAATCCATACAGATAAAACTTTTTAACTTCACCTTTGGTTGAGTTTGTCGGAAAATCCTTCTTGTTGCAGGTCCAGACACACAAAGACAAAACGAAGAGGAAGTAGAGAAGTAGAGAAGGCTTATTAGTGGTGCCCATCAGCCCACTTTTTAATCCGGTGGCCGCCATCTTCAGTCTTTCTTGGAAAGAAGGAAAAAGAAAATCTGTGGATAGTAAAATAAATTCTGCTTATATCGCCAGAATCTGATCCGATCGTCCTCGAATCCAGCTGGGCCTCAGCTAGCCAACTAGCCCCTTCCGTTGCTGGTCTCGTTGCTCATAGTCGCCGTAACTGGTCTCCCGTCCCGCTCCTCCAACCGAGTCTCGTCACACACCGCCGCTGCCACCGAGCTCCGCTGAGGTCACGGTAAGTCCTCCGCTAGGCACCGCCACCTACCGTTGTCTGCCTGGGTGAAATCTCTGCTGAGCCCCGTCAACAAATAGCCGCTTGCCTGGTAGTATCTCCGCTGGGCCTCGCAGCTGGGCTTCGATTCCGGCTGGTGTAAGGTGGAATGACTGGCGCCAGCATTAAGCTAACTAGCGTTAGCTTAGCAATCGCTTCGGGTAGTCTCGTCGCACACCGCCGCTGCAGTCACGGTAAGTCCTCCGCTGGGCACCGCCGCCTACCGCCGTCTGCCTGGGTGAAATCTCTGCTGAGCCCCGTCAAACAAATAGCCGCCTGCCTGGTAGTATCTCCGCTGGGCCTCGCAGCTGGGCTTTGATTCAGGCTGGTGTTAGGTGGAATGGCTGGCGCCAGCATTAAGCTAACTAGCGTTAGCTTAGCAATCGCTTCAGGTAGGGCACATCAGTGAATCACAAGGAAGCGCTGGAATCGTTGGTCAGTTTACTCACAGTGGCCGGATAAAAGCGATCAAAGGGGTAATCCACCGGAGGTATATCCGATCGCTGTAGGTTAGATTTTTAGAGACTGGCGCCAGCATTAAGCTAACTAGCGTTAGCTTAGCAATCGCTTCAGGTAGCATTAAGCTAACTAGTGTTAGCTTAGCAATCGCTTCAGGAAGGCGCAGGAAGTCGCTGGAGAAAGGCGATTAAAGGGCAATCCAACGGAGGTGGCAATTCAGCCCGTGCGTGTTCGCCACGAGCGCCGATCGCTGCAGGCCAGCCACTTTTAATGGCAAAATCAGTGACTTTGTCTCAGCACTGAAAAAGTGTGACCATCCCGGTCGCCATCTTGAGTATATCCCCAGAAATGAGCTTTCTCCGTAGGATTGCTGGACTCACCCTCAGAGATAGGGTGAGGAGCTCAGTCATCCGGGAGAGGCTCAGAGTAGAACCGCTGCTCCTCCACATTGAAAGGAGTCAGTTGAGGCGGTATGGGCATCTGATTAGGATGCCTCCTGAACGCCTCCCACTTGAAGTGTTTCGGGCACGTCCCACTGGGAGGAGACCCCGGGGCAGACCCAGGACTCGGTGGAGAGACTATGTCTCCCAGCTAGTCTGGGAACGCCTTGGTATCCTCTCTGAAGAGCTGGAGCAGGTGGCTGGGGAGAGGGAAGTCTGGGCTTCTCTGCTTGAACTGCTGCCTCCGCGACCTGGACCTCCGGAAAAGCGGTAGAAGATGGATGGATGGATGGATTACACATGTGATGTTTGTCAATTTAAAAGATAATTTTATACGTAAATAACAGTGTAGGTTGTTGTCTAACTGTTAAGGTATAAGGTTGTGAAAATGTGCAAATTGAAAGACTGCAAACACTGACTCACATTAACTTATGTCATTGTTTTGAAAAGCGCCAAGGGTGAAGTAACTAACAGTCCTCTGGATCAGCTGCAGATCTCAAAATACAATACAATACTGTACATTTGCGTTATTTTTGTCCTCTTTGGATCCTTCTTTCATTGGTCCGAAAACAGGAGGTGAACTTTGAGAGGGGAGCTGCTGTAATTGTGGTTGGTGATATAGTCCAAGACAAGGAAATGTAGTTTAATAAGATGTTACACAAAGACTGAATGCCACTCTTTTGTTATAAAACAACCAACACATTTAATTATGTGGAAAATTATCTTTTAAACTGACAAACGTATGTTTAACTCGTGGCAAAATTCAATCAGGATCAAAAGATAATTTCTCTCCGATTATATTGGCATGTTAGAGCTCTATATGCTTTATTTTGATGTTAGGAACATAACTATAATATAATTTTTTTGAAAATAATTCCCAGCCAGCCAGATCTTCGACATGTCAAGCTTGAGCGTGCGCAAAGCAAGCGTGTGCTTTGAGCAATATAGCGCTTTATCATAGCGTGATAAATATATATATCAGCTTTATCAAGCGTGCGCTATAGCGCTTGATCATAGACATTCATAGAGTGACAGAAATGTGGCTGCCAATCCGCACCAACGGCCTCTCCGGCCACCACCAAGCATTTAAACATTTTTACACATTCATACCCAGTGTTATGGGCATTGGAGGCAATGCGGGTGAAGTGTCTTGCCCAGGGACACAACGGCAGGATATCTGGGGAGAGCATGATTCGAACCGCCAACCATTGGGTTATTAGACGACCTGCTCTACCTCCTGAGCCGCTGCCGCCCCAATTTTTCCTCAACTTTCCCTCTTTAGGAAAGCTATGGAGGCTTACCCCGCTTTCTTTATTTCCCTTTGATTGGAAATTACATCCAAAAGCCGCGCAATGTGGCATTTTCACTGACAAATGGCAGTAGTTCGTAGCTTCGCTTCTTGGCTTGTATAAGACAGAAAAAACGGCTGCAACCATTCTACGTCACTACTCAGAATGCATTGCGACTTAAACAAAAATGGCGATTTACATCGTAATAAAGTTTTTTAAAAATATATAAAACTGGGAATTATTTTCAAAAAAATTATATTATAGTTATGTTACTAACATCAAAATAAAGCATATAGAGCTAACATGCCAATATAATCGGAGTTCCTTTTAAGGTCCCATGTGTGCAAGTAGAGGGGGCATGACTTAGGGTGCTTTCACACCTAAATTAGTTTACTTTGGTCTGAATCAGTTGATAGGTTTGTTACTTTGTATCATTTTCTCCTTGGTTTGGTTCCCTTTCACACAGGCAAAAATTCAAGCAGACCAAATTGCGTCAAGTTAAATTCCGTGAGACATACGTCAGAACGTTCTCTGTTCTTATTGGTAAGATTTTTTTGCTGAAGGTAAATACGGGAAGTAGGATGACTACTGTAGATTTATGGGGAGAAGATAATACAAATGGTAGTGTAATCTTCAGGGGGGTTTTCATTGCCCTGGTTATCGTTTATAACATTACGTGCATATACCACTTTTGGCAAATCATATAGAAAATGAAGTGCGGCTACAGTTGAAAAATAACATGTTAATGTTCATTAATCCTCCAGAACTGTGATATGCTCAACCACAGATATTTTCGAAGATCCAATAGGTATGTACAGTGGCATAAAATATTTTACCGTTTGCCGCTGGTCCTGTTTTAGTATTGTCCCTTTCTCACCTGCAGGACCGCACCAGAGTTCACCAATTGATTCGAATGGAGACCACATTGTTTAGGCAGTCTCAGCACGGTTGGTTTGGTGCACACCTGAGTGTGATTAAAATGTTCTCACCAGACAAAATGAACCTCACTAACAGAGTAAACAAACTTGAGTTAGACTGAAACGAACTAAAGCCTGCAGGTGTGAAAGCAACCTTAGGTTCTCTATTATGGGTGCAACTTCCGGTACTATTTTAGAATGTGGAGTTGTTGTGGAAATGGGATGCTTTTCCTTGTTAAAAAACAAAAAAAAAACCAATGACTTCAGCATTAGAAATGTCAGAACACAATGTTTTGCACCTCAAAAAGAGTAATTTAATCATACCACTTCCCACAGCTATCAAGGGATGGGAAGATGACCTTAAAAAATGGCCTCACATTACATTTAGCTCTGTTAGTTCCGTTGCTAAGATAGTAGCACTAAACAAATAAAAGCTCTGGAATATAGCATTATCTCCACCCCAATAAAGTCGGTGGCATTTTGGTAAAAGATGTTGGACGTGATCGAATTTACCTTCAAGCAAACACAGAATCTAGTCAGAGCCACAAAGAACCACAACACCCTCTTTGGGTGTTTTAATGTCGGTGTAAATGCAAACAGCTGCAGCTGTCTGTTTTGACATTAAAATGCTGCTGCCATCATGCCATGAATGCTTGTTATTCAACTTAACATGTACAGACCTTTTCTGACAATTGTTACAAATTTTACTGATTTATATTTTGTGATAATTTAAAAATTAATGCATGATGAAACAGCTTGTGGTGTTTGAATGTGGTGACGTGCCATAGGTGACGTCATCACGTGGTGAACTGGCAGTGGTGCGGGATGCCACCACCCTTCTAGTTGAGTCGTATGCCTAATAAAGTAGAGTTCACTTCACGTCAGCACCTCATTCCCAGACACAATAATGGCGACGAGGATAAAAATGACAATAGTGCAACCCGTGGAACTGTTCCTCGCTCCACCAGGTGAGCCGATTCCCTGGCCCCACTGGCACAAGAAATTCCAGGCTTTTATTGTTGCTGTCGGCTTAAACAATGCTAGCGATGAAAGGCTAAAGGGGGTGCTAGTCCACAGTCTCGGTGGTGAGGGGCAGCATGTGCTCCACTCTCTTGGCCCTGTGGACATATATGAAGACTGCATTGCTACGATGGACAGACATTTCACCATCACACGTAGCCTCATGTTGCGAAGAGTCGCTTTCAACCAGCGTCGCCAGCATGAGGACGAGACGGTCTATCAGTATATCACCGAGCTCCGTGTCCTGGCTAGCATGTGCGCCTTCGGCAACTCAGAGGAAGAGAGTACATAAGAAGCTAGTGGAGCACGTTAAGAACGAGTGGCTGTGAGAGCAGCTGATATTGGCAAAGAATGACCAGAAATTAGATGAGGCTGTGAAGATGGCATCCCAAATGGAAATGGCCAGCCAGCTATCATTGCAGCCAACACCGCCAAACCAACAAGCCCCTCGTCTGGCCCCATGAGCACAGGCTGTCACCACCACCTCCCGGTGCTCCGACCTCGCAACTCCCTGCTACAACCAAAAGAAGGGTAGGAAATGGAATAACACAGTTGAGTGCCTACCCTGCAATGACTGTGGTTCAGTGGTTCATCTAGACAACAGACTCAATCACCTGCCTGCCCAGCCAGAGGGCTGAAATGCTACCACTGTAATAAGCCCAATGACTTTGCTAGAGTTTGAGCTCAGCCTTCGTAAATTCAACGGCCCGCCCATCAGGCCCAACTGCCATTCATGCAGTCAGCACCAAAAGCTGGCCATTCAAGTGGTGCACAGTGAAGCTGGACAGTGTTGACGTGCTGCTGCTACTGAATATGGTGGCCTCGTGGTCCCTATGGCAGCCTTGAGGTCCCTCGAGGCCTTAAGCGTGGCTACGGTCAGGAAACTGTTTTACTGGAAGACCATCACAGCTAATGCAGAGGACTTATTCAGCTACGGGCATGTCAGAATTGCCATGGTAGGGACGGTCACCTTTTCTGTTCACTGCGGGCCTAAAACCATTCCGTCGTTCACCTTCCAAGTGGCGCACCAGAGGGCTGACCTACTGGGCATCAATCTGATCAGCGAGCTGGGTTTCTCCATCACCGACCCAATGGGCCCTACTGTTCTGATAGTTTCCACATCCTGGCAGCACCATTGGCCGAAGTTCTTCGCGGGACTGGGCTGCCTCACCTCTTTCAACCTCTGACTACTGATTGAGCTGACAGTGTCACTAAAAATTCAGCCTCTCCACCAACTCCCCCTCGCATTGTGGGATGACGTCACGGCAGAACTGCAGAAGCTCCTAGACGCCGGCATCATCGAGCGGATCAGCGCTTTTCCCTGGATCTCCAGCTTGGTGGTGGCAAAGAAGAAGTCAGGTGGCCTACGACCATGCATTGACCTCAGAATGGTGAACAAGGTGGTGATCCCTGTCAAATACCCCTTGCCCATGATGTAGGAACTGATGGCGGCGTTCCATGGCTCAAAAAGTTTTTCCAAACTGGATCTCTTCCAACGCTACTGCCAGGTTCCCCTCTGCCCTGACAGCCGCAACCTAACAGCCTTCGTCACTCACATTGGCGTGTTCAGGTACACCCACATGCCTTTCGGCTCAGTTCCGTCCCTAGTTGTTTTCACAAAAATCATGGCTACCATCTTCGCCGGTCTCCCAGGGGTGGTGGTGTACTTAGATGACATCGGGGTGCACGACACAACATCGGCCTCCCACGATTCCACGACGGAGGTGCTAGCAAAACACAGCCTCACACTCAACAGGGAGAAGTGCATCTTTGAAGCAAAGACCATCAAGTTTGTGGGTTTCCGCCTGACTGCAGAGGGCCTAAGCCCCCTGCGCTCAAATGTCGAGGCGGTACTGCAGCTACCTGAACTATCATGCCCCGCACAGCTCTCATCCTTTTTGGGCATGGCAAACTTTTATGGGTGCTTCATTCCCCGTTACTCAGAGACAATAGAGCCACTGTGCACCCTCCTGAAACAGGATGCACACTGGGTGTGCTCCGCCGCCATCAGCCAATTGAAAACACAGCTCACCTCTCCACCAGTACTTGCCCACTTTGACATACAGAGCCCCACGTTTGTGATGTGCGATGCCTCCAACACATCAGTAGCTGTGGCCACCCAATGTGCTGGAAGGGCTAACACCCTTCCACAGAGTCAGAAATGATCTATCATGCTGGAATGACATCTGCGTGGCTAGGGGGCTCTGCACGATTATCCTGGAGGTGCTGAAGGGCCGCATCCTGACCATGGTACACGAGGGCCACCTGGGCGTTGTCAGAGTCAAACAGCGGGATAGGAGCTCAATCTGGTGGCCAGGCATCGATAAGGACATGGAGATCATGGTGAAAGACTGTATGCCCTGCCTGGCCAGCAGAAAAACTGACATACCACCATCCCCACCCCTGCAGCCACTACCATGGCTGTAGGCCCGTGGAAACATGTCCAATTGGACATATGTGGCAAACTGCATAGCACCCCCCCACCCCACACCAACATTTTCTATTATTATTATTTAGTGGCTTATGATCTCCACTCAAAATGGCCCAAGGTGTTGCCCACTGGCCCAGTCACCACCGACGTAGTCACCGATTTTCTCACCTCCCTTTTCACCCGCTGGGGTGTGCCAGATGCAATCACAACAAACAATGGACCACAGTTTACCTCAGTGGACTTTACGGCTTTCATGGGGGAAGAGACATTAAGTACATAAGGACTATCTTCTACTACCCTCAGGTGAATGTGGGGGTGGAGAGGTTCAACCAGACCCTCAAGAACGGTCTCAGGGCACACCTAGTGGATGGGCTCCCATTTTCAGCTACGCTACAGAGATCATCATCATCATAGCAGTCTGTCGTGGGCGACAATGACTGTTTCATTTAGGTCTGATCAGATTCCTCCACACAGCTCTGTCCTTAGCCTTCCGCTGCCAGGAACTCCTGTCTATGTCCAACTTCTTCAAGTTTCTTTTTACAGTGTCTTTAAATCTGAGCCTTAGTCTACCCTGATTGCGTTTGCCCTCGCATAACTGTGAGTAGAGTAGCTGCCAAGGGAGACACTGGTGGTCCATCCTCTCAACATGTCCTAGCCATCTCAGGTTCATCTGTATTAACATGTCCTCCATTGATAGTAAACCAGCTCGTTTCAGCACTTCTATGTTGGTTATCTTGGCGCTACAGAGAACTCTGCTACATTACAGGGCGACGCCTCATGCCACGACGGGCAGCTCTCCGGCCCTACTAATGCTAGGACGTGAGATGTGCCTTCCCCTGGACAGACTATGCCCTCCTATCAGACGTTACCCCGACACAAATGCCCTCACGTAGGGGGAGGGTGGTTGAACAGCAGCAACATATGAAGCAAAGGTTTGACAAGAAACGCTGGGCGAAGCAACCCGGGCTTGTACTACTGGATTGGGTCTGGATCCGGCGCCCCACAAGCTGCAGTCATTTTGAACAACACCGGTGCAGATCACAGCTCAGTTAGGGCCAGCCACCTTTCGTCTCACTGATGGGTCATGGCGCCACGCCAGTCGCCTCAGAAAAGTGACACTGACTTCGGAATGAGTCCACTAAAACCAGATGTTATCAAGTTCATAATACTTATACTGTCTTGTGTTGTTAGGGATGATACTCACATGAAGACTGCAAGTATGCCACAGATCATCCAGGTGAGGAAGCCATTTTTGTAGTCAATTTTGGTCACAACATCACAATTGCAGTGAGGACACATCATTTTGCCTGGAACATCGGTTGGCAAATGTGACATCACCACAACTGTCTGAGGCTGTTGTTGGTAAGCAGGTTGTTGAACTAGATGTAACAGAGAGACAGTTTAGTTGAAAACTTTAGTCTCGTGGAAAGAAGACAAAGGCAGTGAAAGAGAAAGTTGTTAAGTTAAAATATGATGGTTCCCGATCTCTTACCAGTCTGAATAATAGGCTGAGCACCAGGCTGAACACTTTGCTGGTAGCCAGGTGGAACGCTAGGCTGAACACTTTGCTCATAGCTAGGTGGAAAGCCAGGCTGAACTTGAGGATTTCCTGTATTGTTGTCCAAAGGGAGGGCTGGGTATTCTGGGGCAGGAATTTCTTTTTTTTCCATGTTTTCTGTCTGAAAGAACGGGAGAAAATGACATCAAACACATGAAATTTGGTTAAGATCAGACTGAACCCAGGAATGCTTTCTCTCTAAAGTTTGACATCTTGCTCATCAGGTTGGATTATTTCAGTTCAATTCAACTTTATTTATATAGCACCATTTCTAAACAACAGTCATCTCATAGCACTTTCAACTGTAGGGGAACCCCCACAATTGCAGAGAGACCCCAGAAATCAGGTGATCTCCTGTGAGCAAGCACTTGGCAACGGTGGAGAGGAAAAAACTCCCTTTTAGCAGGAAGAAACCTCTAGCAGAACCAGGCTCAGGGAGGGGCAGTCATCTGCTGCGACTGGCTGGGGGGGTGAGGGGATAGACAAGAAGAAGAACAGAACAGACATGTAGAGTGCAAACAGCACGCCATTTTCTTTCTAATTGACGAGTCTTTTGTTTTAAGCTACGAGTTTCTGTGTTGAACCAAGGAGTTAGAAATCTCTGATTAGACATTTTCCTTTTCTAAAGGTTTGATGGAATGAGTCATACAAAACTCTTTCCATACATGTAGGCAAGTAAGCAGGTTTAGGGACTTTTTTCCCATGTTATAAAGGAAGAAGTTCATACAAATTTAGATGTCAAGATTTTGCTCTCAAAATTCACATACTGTCTTCTGTAGGTCAACGTTTCAGTGGACCTGTTACACAGTTCTTTGTTTTCTGTTATGTGCCACTACAACAGAAAATGTTTGTGGACAAAATTTTTACTGATGAGCTCAGCATATCTAAAAATAATCCCTGTAAGACAATCGGTGATAGTTTGACACTTAATCAGATACTGACCTGGATCCTAATATTGCCACAAAGAGTGGATATGTCTTTTCCGTTAAACATATTAAAACACTTATCTAAAATAATTAACAGTGCTGCATGGACCTTTCAGGAAGTTTCTGGTACTTTTTTGTACCATTTATGTACTGTACATAGGCAAATATGAGAGAACGAAAACACAAAAAACACCCCAAAAACTATTATAACACAACAGGCTTTGAATACACCGTGAATACTGTGAAAAAGGAATGCCCAAGGAAGCTTATTTTTTTTCTGCACACCAGCATACAACATAAATGCTTTTGCAAGGCTCTGTGTATTGCAAAAACAAATCTCATTCATATACAGTTTGGTCCATATATATTTGGATACTGACACTAGTTTTGTTATTTTATCTGTTTACCAAAATATATTCAAAGTACAGTTATGGTGTAGAGGCTGGGTTAATCATCTCAGACTGGATGCAGAGGGTAAACAGAGAAAGACAATAGGTATGGAGATTATGATGAGGTAGCAGGAAGAAGGAGTTGGGGGGAGAAGGGATGAATGTATTGTGATGCGAGATGTCATGCAGATGTGAGATGGGCGGTTGATATAAAAGGAGAGCCCCTGGTGTATTGAGACATGCTTTTTCTGTGTATGACTGATGTGAGAGTGAATAAAGTCATCTGCTGCATAAATCTGCCTCCATTATTTACACTCTCCACACTGGTGACCCCTTGACGAATTATGGAACACGATTCAAGAACCCCGGAGTCGGCCCGGACGGGAAGCCCCAGCGACGCGGCAAGCATCCCAGAGACGGCCCGGACAGGAACCCCCAGCAACACGTGTGCTGTTTCGGTCAAACTACCGGACTTTTGGCTGTACGACCCGCGGTCTTGGTTCCACCACACCGAGGCTCAGTTCGCCCTCCGGGGAATAACGGCAGACAACACCAAATATTACTATGTGGTCGCAGCGCTGGACGCTCGCATGTCTCAGCAAGTAGCGAGCCTGCTCCAACAGCCTCCAGCCCACGACAAATACTGGGCTCTCAAGGCTGCGCTGACCCGGCGCTACACGCTCTCAGACTGCGAGAGAGCAGAGAGGCTCCTGAGGCGCTCCGAGTTAGGAGATGGGTCGGCGGTCGAACTGATGGAGAAGATGTTAGCGTTGATGGGCACGGACGACGGGCATTTTCTGTTTGCCCACCTGTTCCTCTGGAACCTCCCAACAGTGGCCAAAGCGGTCCTGGCCAATTCGCCGTTGCTGGCCGCGCGTGACTACCATGCGCTAGCCCAGGAGGCAGATCGGATCATCCTCACCACCAGAGCCCTCACAGTGAACGCGGCGGCGTCAGAACCCAGCAAGACGGCCAGCGGAGGCGAGGAGCCGCCGACGGTAGCAGCAGCGGGGGCCAGGGAGCGCCAGAGAGACATGCTCTGCTTCTACCACCACCGCTTTGGAGAAAACGCATGCAGATGTGTGCCACCGTGCCAATTCAAGCGTTCGGGAAACGCCAAGGCCAGCAGTCGGTAGCAGCTGCGACCACCGGTGAAGAGAACAAGCTGCTCTACGTGACGGACTCGCGCTCGGGGAGACGGTTCCTCGTAGACACCAGCGCCCAGAAGAGCATCATCCTGCTGTCCTATGCTGACCGGCTAGCGGGAGCTAGCGGCCCCGGGCTGGTAGCAGTAAACGGCTCAGACATTAAGACTTTTGGTGAGAGAACACTGACTTTATCCCTACACGGCCGTATGTACGAGTGGACTTTTGTCATAGCGGCATTGAGTTTCCCAATCCTGGGAGCTGATTTTCTGTGTGCACACGGGTTGCTAGTCGATGTTGCTAACAGACGCTTGGTTAATGCACTGTCTTTTGATTCTCTCCCCTGTACATCTCGAGGGGCCGGGCCAATAACACAAGCCAATGTCACAGCTCCAGGTGGTAAGTTCCACATACTGCTCACTCAGTTCCCAGCACTCACGGTCCCGACGTTTTCGGCAGCCATCGCTAAACACAGGGTGGAACACTTTATCACCACCACTGGGCCGCCCGTTTTTGCATGACCTCGGCGCTTGGACGCAGCTAAACTGGCCATAGCGCGCGAGGAGTTTGCCAACCTGGAAAGGTTGGGCATCATCAGGCGCTCGAACAGCCCATGGGCATCCCCGCTACACATGGTCCTAAGGCCGAGGGATCGTGGCGACCGTGCGGAGATTTATGCAGATTGAATAACGCCACAGCGCACAACCGTTACTCGATTCCCCATATTCAGGATTTTTCCGTTCACCTCGCTGGGGCACGCATTTTTTCTAAAATAGACCTGGTCCGTGGTTATCACCAGGTCCCAGTGCGCACGGAGGACATACCCAAAACAGCGGTAATAACGCCGTTTGGCTTGTTTGAGTTTTTACGCATGCCCTTCGGATTAAAAGGAGCGGCACAGGCAATCCAACGCATGATGGATTCGGTGTTGCGCGATCTGCTGTTTGTGTTTGTCTACCTGGATGACATCCTGGTGGCCAGTGCATCCAAGGATGAACACGTAACCCACCTCAGGATGGTTTTCCGGAGGTTGGAGGAGCACAAGTTAATAATCAACCCGGCGAAATGCCAGTTCGGCGTGACAGGGATTGATTTTTTGGGGCACCGCGTCTCACCGGAGGGAGCGATACCCTTGCCCGACAAAGTGCACGCTGTGGCGAATTTTCCCCGGCCTCAGACGGTCAGGGCGCTGCAAGAATTTTTGGGGATGGTTAACTTTTGTAACCGGTTCCTCCCCCGCGCAACTCAACTCATGCAGTCATTGTACGCTGCGCTCAAGAAACGGAAACCCGCGGACAGAGTCGAATGGACTCAGGAGCGGGAGCAGGCATTCTCTGAGGTTAAAAGAGCCCTGGCAAACGCCGCACTGTTGGCGCACCCAGACCTGGCGGCCCGGATAGCGCTCACTACCGACTCCTCGGACATGGCCATAGGGGCCGTCGTGGAGCAACGTGTCGCCGGTTCTTGGCAGCCGCTTGCTTTTTTCAGCAGGGCTTTGCGCGACAGTGAGCGTAAATACAGCGTGTTCGACAGAGAGTTGCTGGCTCTCCACCTGGCCATACGCCACTTCCAGTTCTGGCTGGAAGGGCGCAGCTTCACCGCGTTCGTGGACCACAAGCCGCTAACGTTCGCGATGGCCAAGGTTTCGGAACCATGGTCGGGCCGGCAGCAGAGACAGCTGGCCGCGATCTCGGAGTTTATGACCGATATTCAGCATGTGTCAGGTAAACTGAATGTGGTGACGGACTGCCTCTCGCGCGCCTTAGTGGCCCCGGTCTTCATGGGGATAGATTATACAGCCATGGCCGCAGAGCAGATTGGTGATACGGACGTGTGTGCGCTCCAGTCTGGACCAACAGGGTTAAGGCTGGAGAGCAGAGTACTGCAAGACGGCAGCCCCCCCCAATCTGTGACATCTCCATGGTACGCCCGTGCCCGGTGGTCCCTCTTGCTTGGCGCCACCGCGTGTTTGAGTCAGTTCACGCTCTGGGGCACCCAGGAGTGCGCGCGTCGGTCAAAATGGTGGGAGCGAAGTTCGTGTGGCCAGGCCTGCGCAAACAAGTGAAAGAGTGGGCTGCAGCCTGCGTAGCGTGCCAACAAGCCAAAGTACACAGACACACGAAGGCTCCTTTGGAACCGTTTCGTATACCGGCTAAGAGGTTCGACCATGTTCACGTGGACCTCGTGGGCCCCCTCCCGCCATCGCAGGGGGGCACGCACCTTCTGACAGTGGTGGACCACACCACACTCTGGCCAGAAGCAGTCCCGCTGGCGGCAACCACGTCCGCGGATGTGGCGCGCGCTTTTTTGACGACATGGGTGGCAGGTTTTGGAATCCCGTCGGCCATCACGTCCGATAGGGGCCCTCAGTTTGTTTCCGACCTCTGGTCCGCGATGGCCCGTAGCCTGGGTGTTGCAATTCATCACACAACCGTGTACAACCCACAGGCCAATGGGTTATGCAAGCGTTTTCATAGGTCACTGAAAGCAGCGCTCAGGGCTTCGCTGACGGATGCAAATTGGGTAGACCGGTTGCCGTGGGTTTTATTGGGGTTGCGTTCCGCACCACTAGAGGATTTTTGGAGGGTTCCCAGGCAGAGCTTGTTTTTTCTCAGCCACTGTGGCTGCCCGGGGAATTTTTGCCAGATAAACCCATGCCGGACAACTGCCCGTCTCAGCGTTTGCAGCATAGCGCAGACACAGGCACGCTGCCCGGCCCGGCCCACCACTGTTTTCCATGCGCTTTTGTGCCAAAAACTTTGAAGAACGCGGCGTTCATGTTTGTCAGGCATGATGCCCACCGCCCTCCATTGCACCCTCCCTACGATGGCCCGTTCAGAGTGCTGGAAACAGGTGACAAACATTTTTTGTTAGACTTGGGGGGTCGTCGGGAGAAAATATGCATTGACAGACTTAAGCCCGCCTTTGTGGTGGCGGACGAGCAAGTGCTGTTGGCTTGGGCCCCTCGGCATGGAAGACCCCCACTGAGAACTTCCCAGGTAAACGATTCATCAGTGCAGCCACATGGGCAAGTCGAAGGTTCCCCCCCCCTCAACATGGCCCACCTGCAGACAGACACACCCCCAGGAGCCCCCCGCCGACACAGCAGCACCACGGAGGCAGTAAACCCCTGCTACAGCAGATATGGGAGGAGACTGAAGCCAAAAGGACGTGAGGACTGAAACTTGGTCTGAGATTCTTGGGGGGGGGAAGGGGGTGTAGAGGCTGGGTTAATCATCTCAGACTGAATGCAGAGGGTAAACAGAGAAGGACAATAGGTATGGAGATTATGGTGAGGCCGCAGGAAGAAGGAGTTGGGGGGAGAAGGGATGAATGTATTGTGATGCGAGATGTCATGCAGATGTGAGATGGGCGGTTGATATAAAAGGAGAGCCCCTGGTGTATTGAGACATGCTTTTTCTGTGTATGACTGATGTGAGAGTGAATAAAGTCGTCTGCTGCATAAATCTGCCTCTGTTATTTACACTCTCCACAATATAATCAATATGTTGTAGGAAGGCAGCACGGTGGCGCAGTGGTTAGCACAGTGGCAGCACAGCAAGAAGGTCATGGGATCGATTCCACCCTTGACCATCGTGGATTTGATCCCACCCCCAGACCATCGGTGACCCTTCTGTGTGGAGTTTGCATGTTCTCCCCGTGTCTGCGTGGGTTTACTCCGGGTACTCCGGTTTCCTGCCACAGGCCAAAGACATGCAGGTGAGGTTAATTGGCATCAAACTGGGGATTCTAAATTGTCCTTAGGTATGACTGTGACAGTGAATGGTTGTCTGTCTCTCTGTGTTGGCCCTGCGACGGACTGGCGATCTGTTCAGGGTGTACCCTGCCTCTCGCCCAAAGATGCTGGGATAGGCTCCAGCCCCCCCGCGACCCGTAAAGGATTAAGCGGTAGAAGATGGATGGATGGATGTTGTAGGAAGAAATGAGCAGGCGAGACAACGAGCTGGATCAGCACAGACTTTATTCCTCTCTAACATCGGGTTAACAAGAATAGCTCCCAGGCCGCAAGGCATCTCTCTTTAATACCTTTAATGCTTTGCCTAGCAGCCTGGGGGCTCACACCTCAATACACATAATAGACAAAGCCAGTACGGCGCATTAACATAACAGTTTGCTGGATATAGACAAAGCCTGCCCGGCGCATCAACATAACAGTCAGCCAGCGTCTCCACCTCTGCTGTCCTGTCTGGACCCCCCGTCGGCTTCTCTTCTCCTGGGCCATTATCTCTGGGTGGAGAATGTAATGCCTAAGTCCCCCCCCACACACACACACCCCGAACACCCAGAATAGGCCCTGGAGGGGGGGGGGGGGTTGCCGACTCCGAGGCGCTGCCAATGGGGCGCTCCTGGAGGCACGTCCGTCTGTGGGGGTACAATGGAGGGGGGGGGACACACATCCTCATCAAGCATTTCTGGTCTTGCTGATGAGTCATTTACCTGCGGAGCTCTCAATGGGGGGCGTCCATGCCGAGGAGCTCGGGCCAACAACACCTGCTCATCTGCCAATACAAACGCGGGCTTAAACCTGTCAATGCAGACGGTTTCTCTGCATCCCCCGAAGTCTAATATGAAATGTTTCACCCCAAGTTCCAACACTCTGAACGGCACGTCGTATGGCGGGCGCAACGGGGTCCGGTGGGCACTGTGTCTGTCGAACACGAATGACGCATTCCTCAAGGTCTTTGGGACGAATGCGTGGGGAAAACAGTGGTGGGCCAGGCCCGGTACCGTCCCTGCCTCTGCGCTACGTAATGAATGCGGGTATGGCTCTGCCTCAGGCACGGGGTTGTCGGGCAAAAATTTGCCGGGTTGCCACAGCGGTTGAGAAAAAACTAGTTCTGCTGAGGAGGCTGCCAAATCCTCCTTCAGTGTGGAATGCAACCCTAACAGAACCCACAGCAGCCGGTCCACCCAATTTGCGTCCGTAAGCGAAGCCCTGAGCACTGCTTTAAGTGACCTGTGGAAACGCTTGCATAGCCCATTGGCCTGGGGGTTGTACACGGTCGTGCGGTGAATGTTGACCCCCAGGCTCCGGGCCAACGTGGACCAGAGGTCGGAAACAAACTGAGGGCCCCTGTCGGATGTGATGTCTGAAGGGGTGCCAAAGCGTGCCACCCAAGTTGCCAAAAAAGCGCATGCAACTTCCGCAGACGTGGTGGAAGCTAGCAGCACTGCTTCGGGCCAGCGCATGGTGCGGTCTACTACTGTCAGGAGGTGCATAAACCCTTGCAATGGTGGGAGGGGCCCCACCAGGTCCACGTGGACGTGGTCGAACCTCTTAGCCAGGACGTGGAATGGTTTGAGGGGAGCCTTTGTGTGCCTGTGCACCTTGGCCCGTTGGCACGCAACGCAGGCCACAGCCCACTTTTTCACCTGTTTACGTGCGCGGAACCACCGGGCGCAGGCGGCCTGTGGAAACGTCACAGAGTAGGGTGGGCCCCCCGTCTTGCAGTACTCTGCTTTCCAGCCTTAACCCTGTTGGTCCAGACTGGAGCACACAAACGTCCGCATCGTCGGCTTGCTCGGTGGCCATGGCAGTGTATTCTATTCCTACGTAGATCGGGACCACCAATGCACGTGAGAGGCAGTCTGCCACAATGTTGAGTTTACTGGCCACATGCTGAATGTCGGTCGTAAACTCCAAGATTGTGGCCAGCTGTCTTTGCTGCCAGGCAGACCACGGTTCCGAGACTTTGGCCATAGTGTACGTTAGCAACTTGTGGTCCACAAACACAATGAAGCTGCACCCTTCCAGCCAGAACTGGAAATGGTGTATGGCCAGGTGGAGAGCCAGCAACTCTCTGTCAAACGTGCTGTATTTATGCTCAGTGTTGCGCAAAGACCTGCTGAAAAAGGCGAGCAGCTGCCAAGAACCTGCAACCCACTGCTCCATGACGGCCCCTATGGCCACGTCCGATGCGTCAGTTGTGAGCGTTATCCGAGCCGACGGGTCTGGGTGCACCAGTAATGCGGCCTTCGCCAGCGCTGCTTTGGCATCCGAAAAGGCCTGCTCCCGCTCAGGGGTCCAGTCGATGCTGTCCGCTGGTTTGATTTTTTTTAAGCGCGGCGTACAACTCCAGTCAGGTGGATGGAAAAATCTTGAATGTGGGGGATGGGGTAGCGATCATGTGCTGTAGTGTTGTTTAATTTGCAGAAATCGCCTCATGATCGCCATGATCCCCCCGACTTTAGGCACCATGTGCAGCAGAGACGCCCATGGGCTGTTTGAGTACCTGATGCCTAACCTCTCCAAATTGGTGAAATCCTCGTGTGCACTGGCCAGTTTAGCTGCGTCCAGGCGCCGAGGTCGTGCGAAAACGGGCGGCCCCATAGTGGTAATGAAGTGCTCAACCCCATGCTTAGTGACGGCTGCCGAAAACGTTGGAACCGTGAGTGCTGGGAACTGGGTGAGTAGTTGTTGGAACTTACCCCCTGGAGCTGTGACGTTGGCCAGTGTTGCAGACCCAGCTCCTCAAGCTGGACAGGGCAGAGAATCAAAGAAGAGAGCATTAATCAGGCATCTATTAGCAACATCGACTAATAGACCGTGCGCACACAGAAAATCTGCTCCCAAAACGGGGGAGTTACATGCCACTATGACGAAAGACCATTGGTAGTTACGGCCGTGCAAACATATGGTCAGTGTCCTCTCAACCAAATGTCTTAATGTCTGAGCCATTGGCGGCTGCCAGCTCGGGACCGCTACTTTCAGCCAGCCGGTCTGCCTTGGATGGCAGGATGAGGCTCTTTTGGGAGTCGGAGTCCACGAGGAAACGTCTCCCCGAACATGAGTCCGTCACGTAGAGCAGCTTGTCTGTGTCAACGGGAATCGCAGCTGCTACTGACTGCCAGTCCTGGCATTTCCCGAGCGCTTGAATTGGCACGGTGGCATGCATCGCTGTGCGTCTTCTCTGAAACGGCAGTGGTAAAAGCAGAGCGTGCCCTTCCGGTCCTTCCTGGCATCTGCGCCGGCCACCATCAATGGTTCCTCACCCTCTCTGGTCATCTCACTGGGCTCTGGCACCGCTGCGTTCACAGCAAAGGTTCTGGTCGCCAGGATGATCCGGTCCGCTTCTTGCGCCAGTGCGCAGTAGTTTTGCATCGCCAGCAGTGGTGAGTTGGCGAGGACCACTCTGGCTGCTGTCAGGAGGTTTCGGAGGAAAAGATGGGCAAACAGGAACGGCTCGCCATCTGTGCCCATCAACACCAACATTTTCTCCATTAACTCGACCGCCAACCCGTCTCCCAACTTGGAGCGTGTCAGGAGCCTTTCTGCTCTCTCACAGTCCAAGAGCGTGTAACGCTGGGTCAGCGTGGTCTTGAAGGCATTGTATTTACCGTGGGCTGGGGGCCATTGGAGCAGGCTTGCCACCAGCTGTGTTGTGCGTACATCCAGTACGGCAATCACGTAGTAATATTTGGTGTCGTCCGCCGTCACCCCACAGAGTGTGAACTGGGCCTCTGTGTGGAGGAACCAAGCCATTGGGTTGTGTAGCCAAACGTCCGGGAGCTTGACCAAAACAGCGCATGCGGTGTTGATGCTTCCAGTCCAGGCCATCTCCAGGGTGTTCGCTTCATGTTCTATTGTACGTCAAATGGTCACCAGTGTAGAGAGAAATGAGCAGGCAAGATGACGAGCTGGATCAGCAGACTTTATTCCTCTCTAACATCGAGTTGACAAGAATAGCTCCCAGGCCACAGGGCATCTCTCTTTAACACCTTTAATGCCTTGCCTAGCAGCCTGGGGGTTCACACCTCAATACACATAATAGACAAAGCCTGCCCGGCGCATCAACATAACAGTCAGCCAATGTCTCCACCTCTGCTGTCCTGTCTGGACCTCCCCCCCCCCACGTCGGCTTCTCTTCTCCTGGGCCATCATCTCTGCAGGATGGAGAATGTAACGCTTAAGTCTCCCACAATGGACTTAAAGTGCAGATGCTCACCTTTAATTTGAGGGTATTCACATCCAAATTGGAGTTACAGTTTTGGAATTGCAACCATTTAGGGGCTCAAAGTAATTGGACACAATAACATTACCATAAGTAAAATTAATTTAATTTAATTAAAAATTTAATACTTTGTTGAGAATCCTTTGCAGGCCAAGGCTTTGCAGGATCCTTCCCATGGTGAAGAAAAGTGTCTTCACAACATCCACCCAAGTGAAAAACACTCTCCACAAAGTAGGTGCATCAATATCTAATTAGTCACCATTAATAAGTCTACCATAAAGAGAAAAATTCATGAGAGCAAATACAGACAGTTCACACCAACATGAGCCTTAAAAATAGAAAGGCCAGATTAGACTTTGCCAAACAATACCTAAAGAAGCCAGGCCCAGTGTTTCCTCTGGCTTAAAGACCTTGGTGCAGTGGCAACATATTTTTTCCGGGAACGGTGGGGGGGGGGGGCAGTAAACATATGACATGATTGTTATCAGAATATATTCATTTTATACTATTTATTTCTTTTTTAAATTTTGCACAGTACCTTTGCATATAGGACTTACCATTTGAAGTATTGTACAACCAAGGCTTGAATATTGGAATATTGGGCCAGTTGGGGTCCCACCCAGACGTCTGTGTTTAGGCTTTTTAGTGGTGTTATCCTTCTCTCCTTCCTCTGCTCTCACCTCTCCTGGACTCTCTGCCTGAACACTTTCCTCTCCTTGGCTCCTCTCTTCTGTCTCATCTTGCCCTCTCTGAGCCCTGTCTAATTCAGGTTCTGTCTCTGTCTGTGGTGGTATACAAACAGGTTAGAAAATATCAAGTGTCATGTTTTGTCCTGCGGGATTTTTTTTTTTGCCATGGTTTACATAAATGACAAAAATGTGTGTATTTTTTTGTATTTTTATTCCAGTGTTTCTTTTTTTATCCATTGAGGGAGTAGGGAAGGGAAAAAAAACATTCATAATAGTAATGTACTCATGCATAATTAAATTATATGATCAGGTGGGTATAGCAACCAGAAATTCTACTCATGTAAAAGCAGTGCTTTGAAATTAATAATTAAAAGTAGACAACCAAAAATTTCTAGTTGAGTTAAGGGTACAAAGAGCATCATCATAGCAGTCTGGTGACAATGACTGTTTCATTTAGGTCTGATCAGATTTCTACACGCAGCTCTGTCCTTTGCCATCCGCTGCCAGGAACTCCTGACCTTGTTAACCCGGGCGATGTCCGAGCCAATATGAGTTGCTTTCTGACTGACCATTTCATGAAACTGCTTGCAGTATTTGAGTACCACTAGCTTTTGCTGGACTAGTGGCATATTCTTGGCAGATAGAGGTATTATCCATGGCAAGGACGGGCCAAGACAAACTGACTCCAGTATCTGTTGCAGTGACTGACCAGATGATAAGTTTGTTTATCTCTGCTCTTTGTGTAGTGCATGTCACAAAGCACTGACTGGCAAAAGTCCACCACAGACCTTGCAACAGATGTGCTTATCTGCCAGGATGTCCAGTCTCACCCCATGTAACTGCAAGTGGTACACCACAGACCTGTGACAGATATTGTTTTTAGTTCTGCCAGGATGCCCAGTTTCATCCTCTACACCCTTGGAAAGGCGGGCTTGCCGGTTGAGTCGTCGACGGCCCGACCCATGAGACAGGTAGTACCGGTTTTCATGGTTATCTGGTAGCAAACCAATGCCTGACCTGGCATGAAAAAGAGCACCCATATAAAAACTTGAGTAACAACTTCAGTCTTGAAGGCCTGAGGTTTTTCCTCCGAAATTTATAACAATTTTCTTATAGTTTTCTATGTTTCTCTGTAAATTTATCTAAATTTGAAACCATCTTCCTCAAATTTGTAATTTCCTCTTGTAAAATTGACTTCTCTTGTACATTTGAAAGTTTATTATAAATTTGTAGATTATTTTATGGTTTATTTTTGTCTGTTTTTAAAATAAAATTACTATTTTTAAATAAATTTGAAACAGACTATGGTAAATTTTTTTTAACTTTTTTTTTTAACCATAACTTTGCAGTCAGATCAGAACAATAATCTAACTCTGATTACAAAGAAAAAAAAAATCAATTTTATTTAACAATTTAACAATGGATCATGGCGGCGCGCACTGTTGCAGCGGCTCACGGCTCTCCTTTTCAGTGTTTTTTTTTGGATGTTATGGTACTTCTTTTTTGTTTATTTGTGTGCTATCAGTTCGGCGAACATTCGCTACACCCGTCAGAGACTTCTCGAGATTGGAGACCAGCATCAGGCACCAGTTGCGAGTGTTTTTCACCACAAGCATAACATCCCAGTCGACATAGCAAGACCACTGGGCTCTCTGTGGATTGTTGTCAGGTTGTGGTGGCGGCGAAGATGGAGACGGAGGAGGGAGAGGAAGCAGAAGCGGGGCTGCAGGTCCAGTGTTATGCTAAGGCTAAGGAGACAACCACATAAGCCACCTCTACCGAGCCTGTATCTTTCCAATGCCAGATCCTTGGTGCATAAAATGGAAGACTTGGAATTACAACTTGCTGGTAATCGCTATGTTTGTGACTGTTGTGTTCTGATTATCACCGAAACTTGGCTCCATCCGGACATATCCGACGCTAGCATGCAGCTAGCGGGCCGCACGTTGCAACACTGCGACAGGACTAAGGACTCCGGTAAGAGCAGAGGGGGTGGGCTTTGTATGTATGTGCAAAATAACTGGTGTAACAATGGGACTATTACAGACAAATATTGCTCTTCCAATCTCGAGTACATGTCTGTAAGATGTCGACCTTTTTTTCTACCGAGAGAGCTAATAGTAGTGTTTATCACGGCCGTGTATATTCCACCCAGTGCAAATGTAAATACGGTGCTCTCCCTCCTGCTTAACACCATTAACAAACATCAGCGGGCTCACCCTGATGGTGTCCACCTAGTTGCAGGAGATTTTAATAAGGCCAATCTGAAGACCGTACTCCCAAAATTTTATCAACATGTTGTGTTCTACTAGAGAGGAGAACATTTTAGACCATGTTTACACTAACATCAAGCACGCATACAGAGCCATATCCCTCCCCCACCTCGGCCAGTCGGACCATCTTTCCATCCTGCTCTCCCCAGCCTACACCCTCCTCAGGCATAGAGACAGGCCCACTCTAAAGACTGTCACAACTTGGCCTGACAACGCTCTCTCCAAACTGCAGGATTGCTTCACAGAGACAGACTGGGATTTATTTGGACAACAGGAGTTGGAAACATCCACAGATACAACCTTGGACTACATTAAGTTTTGTATCGGTAATGTGACTGTGGACAAAAATATTAGGGTTTTTCCCAACCAGAAACCCTGGATGACCAGCCAGGTCCGCACACTCCTCAGAGCCCATGATGCTGCCTTCAGACCAGGTGACAGAGACCTTTATAGGTCTACTCAAGCCGATCTGAAAAGAGGAGTTAAAAAAGCTAAAGCGGACTACAAGATGAGAATAGAGTCCCACTTGTCTAGTAACAACATATGGGAGGTGTGGCAGGGAATTCAAAACATCACGAATTACAGAGGCTGTGCTACAACATCAGAGAACCTGAGTGCACCGCTGGCAGATGAGCTAAATAGCTTCTTTGCTCGCTTTGAAATAACTCAACAGCAGCACTCATCAGCCTCAGCCCTGCCCCCACCCCCACCCAGCTGCTGCACCACCACTTTCACTGTCAGTGAGCATGACATCAGACGGGTGCTCCTGACAGTGAACCCCAAGAAGGCTGCCGGCCCAGATGGAGTTCCTGGTAAGGTGCTTAGAGCGTGTGCCTCCCAGCTCACCTCCATCTTTACCAGGATTTTCAACCTCTCCCTGGCCCAGGCAGTCATCCCATCCTGTCTGAAATCTGCCATAATCATTCCGGTACCAACGAAGTCTCCCACCACCAGCCTAAATGATTACCGTCCTGTGGCCCTCACCCCGGTAATTATGAAGTGCTTCAAGAGACTGCTTCTTCAGCACATTAAGAGCCATCTTCCCCCAGACCTTGATTCTTACCAGGTTGCATATCATGAAAACCGATCCACTGAAGATGCCATCGCCGTAGCCCTCCATTTTGCGCTGTCCCACTTGGAGCGGCAGCACAGCTACGTCCGAATGCTCTTCGTGGACTACAGCTCGGCCTTCAATACAATTATCCCAGACATTCTCATTACCAAACTGAACACCCTTGGTCTCCCACCTCTCACATGTGCTTGGATAAAGAACTTTCTCACGAACCGGTCCCAGACTGTGAGACTTGGCTCCTACTTCTCCACACGGATGCTGAGTACTGGCTCCCCACAGGGCTGTGTGCTGAGCCCCCTCCTGTACTGTCTCTACACCTATGACTGTCATCCGGCCTACAACAACAACCTCATCGTGAAGTTTGCTGACGACACGACGGTGGTTGGACTCATTTCTGGAGGGGACGAGACAGCCTATAGGGGGGAGGCCCTGAAGTTGGCAACTTGGTGTTTAGAAAATAACCTGACTCTGAACACCAAGAAAACCAAGGAAATCATTGTCAACTTCAGGAGGACCAATACCGACCCAGCCCCCCTCTTCATTAATGGCGAGTGTGTGGAGAGGGTCCACACATTCCGGTACCTCGGTATCCTTATCTCCTCTGACATCTTTTGGACAGACAACATCTCGGCGATTATTAAGAAGGCTCAGCAGCGGCTACACTTCCTCAGGAAGTACGACCTCAACTCCACCCTGCTGCTGACCTTCTATCGCTCATCCATTGAGAGTCTGCTCACATACTGCATTACAGTGTGGTATGGGAATTGCACAATGGTAGACAGGGAGAGGTTGCAGAGGGTAGTAAAGGCAGCACAGAAGATCATCGGCCGCCCTCTCCCCTCCCTGACAGACATTTACACCGCCCGCTGCCTTAGGAGAGCACAATACATCATCAAGGGCATCTACCACCCTGGAGCTGACCTGTTTGACCTGCTGCCCTCAGGGAGGCGCTACAGGTGCATCAGAGCCAGGACAAATAGACTTAAGAACAGTTTTTTTCCAAAAGCCATCATGGATCTGAATTCTCAGTCCAACCCTCCCTGACCCTCTCAGTATACCTCTAAACACATCACTGTGTAAATGACATTTACGGTCCAGAATGCTGTGCAGTCTTTTTAATATTTTTATTTTTATATTGTATATATGACTTATTTTATCTTAGATTACGTACATTGTACACATTATACATTATTTATTGCAGGAATTTATTGTTTTTATGCTTTTATTTTTCTCTTTTACATATGTTGCACTGAAGGAGATGCTTAAATCTCATTGCACATTTGTTTGTATAATGACAATAAAGGCTATCTATCTATCTATCTAATGAAATATATTAACTTAAATGGCCAAGGATGCCGTTATTTCTGTTATAATATTTCTATATATTTATAGGGTTTTTTTTTTGGAATCTCATCACCCAGACAGCAGGAAAAACCTCCCTTATTTTGAAATCCAAATGTTGGCACATTTAGTTTGTCTGAAGGCTGCTGATGGATCAAAGTCATTGACTTTGTGAATTTCAGTCACCTTAACTTGCCAGGTACATAATAGGGAACATAACTTAATATTGTAGAGGCTGGTGAGATATATCCTCAGCAATTCATCAGTCCTCTTTGCCTTTCCCTTCATATGAAGCCGGCTGCATATGAATTCTAACCACATCTCTTAGCTAAGCAACTCTTCCATTATTGTTCCCGTTTCCAGCGGATTAAAACCATGATAAACGCCAGTGCTTATATACAGTGAGGCAAAAAAGTATTTAGTCAGCCACCAACTGTGCAACTTCTCCCACTTAAAAGATGAGAGAGGTCTCCAATTTTTATCATAGGTATACCTCAACTATGAGAGACAAAATGAGAAAAAAAAATCCAGAAAATCACATTGAAGGATTTTTAATGAATGAATTGGTAAATTCCTCTGTAAAATAAGTATTTGGTCACCTACAAACTAGCAAGATTTCTGGCTCTCACAGACATGTAACTTCTTTTTTAAGAGGCTCCTCTGTCCTCCACTCGTTACCTGTATTAATGGCACCTGTTTGAACTCATTATCAGTATAAAAGACACCTGTCCACAACCTCAAACAGTCAGACTCCAAACTCCACTACGGCCAAGACCAAAGAGCTGTCAAAGGACACCAGAAACAAAATTGTAGACCTGCACCAGGCTGGGAAGACTGAATCTGCAATAGGTAAGCAGCTTGGTGTGAAGAAATCAACTGTGGGAGCAATTATTTGAAAATGGAAGACATACAAGACCACTGATAATCTCCCTCGATCTGGGGCTCCACGCAAGATCTCACCCTGTAGGGTCAAAATGATCACGAGAACGGTGAGCAAAAATCCCAGAACCACACGGGGGGACCTAGTGAATGGCCTGCAGAGAGCTGGGACCAAAGTAACAAAGGCTACCATATCTTATCAGTAACACACTATGCCGCCAGGGACTCAAATCCTGCAGTGCCAGACGTGTCCCCCTGCTTAAGCCAGTACACGTCCAGGCCCGTCTGAAGTTTGCAAGAGAGCATTTGGATAATCCAGAAGAGGATTGGGAGAATGTCATATGGTCAGATGAAACCAAAATAGAACTTTTTGGTAAAAACTCAAGTTGTCGTGTTTGGAGGAGAAAGAACACCATACCTACTGTGAAGCATGGGGGTGGAAACATCATGCTTTGGGGCTGTTTTTCTGCAAAGGGACCAGGACGACTGATCCGTGTAAAGGAAAGAATGAATGGGGCCATGTTTCGTGAGATTTTGAGTGAAAACCTCCTTCCATCAGCAAGGGAATTGAAGATGAAACGTGGCTGGGTCTTTCAGCATGACAATGGTCCCAAACACACCGCCCGGATAATGAAGGAGTGGTTTCATAAGAAGCATTTCAAGGTCCTGGAGTGGCCTAGCCAGTCTCCAGATCTCAACCCCATAGAAAATCTTTGGAGAGAGTTGAAAGTCCGTGTTGCTCAGCGATAGCCCCAAAACATCACTGCTCTAGAGGAGATCTGCATGGAGGAATGGGCCAAAAGACCAGCAACAGTGTGTGAAAACCTTGTGAAAACTTACAGAAAACGTGTGACCTCTGTCATTGCCAACAAAGGGTATATAACAAAGTATTGAGATGAACTTTTGTTATTGACCAAATACTTATTTTACCAAGGAATTTACCAATTAATTCATTAAAAATCCTTCATTGTGATTTTCTGGATTTTTTTTCTCATTTTGTCTCTCATAGTTGAGGTATACCTATGATGAAAATTGGAGACCTCTCTCCTCTTTTAAGTGGGCAAACTTGCACAATTGGCGTCTGACTAAATACTTTTTTACCCCACTGTACCTCTTGTGATATTTTCCTGCATTTAAAGTACTTTAATAAACTCATGTTTCTCTCGGACAGTCACGCTAGCGAGACACTCTGCCTGGTGACTGACTGGAATGCTCGTGTGAGCAGGGCGCTGCTAAACTCAGTGCGGATGACGATCACACGCGTTGTTCGTGTGCGTGCTTGCGGAAGGTCATTGCTTCATATGAAGATTTCTTTTGCAAAAACAGGTAAGTCCAGTTGAGTTCAAAATGAGAAAAAAACACTTTTTCATCTGTAGGTTTATAGGTGTTAGTATTTCTAAATCAGTTTCTAAGATATGGTCACTTGAAATATGAGTATCTCAGACATAACTAGAAAAGCACTCGGAGAGTGCAGACCTCCGCCAAGCGCCACAGTTCCCCCCATACAGTGTTTGTGTGTACGTTTTCAGATTCCTTGACCATGAAAACATATGACTAGCAATTGGATTGACAATGATAGGATTAGTGGTTCAGTAGTTATTCACGAAAATCGCATTTTCCGTAATGGCGGTTTTCTTCTGGACGGTGATCCGGATCACCACCAAAATGTAATCATCTGTAGGATACGCCATTTCTGACAATGTGTGAAAAGTTCATGAAAATCCATCCATAACTTTTTGAGTTATCTTGCTAACAAACAAACAAACAGACAGACAGACAAACCAACGCCGATGAACACATAACCTCCTTGGCGGAGGTAATAAAGCAAAAAAATCAAACATCAACTCATTGTTACTTTTTGGCAATTTATTAGTTTGTTCTTTTGCAAAAACAGATAAGTCCACAAGTCCTTTTTTTTGCAACAACAGATAAGTCCCGAAAGCCATGCTATTTTGTCTCAGACATACTTGAATGTCTATAAGCATCAATGTAGTATGATTGGCACAATGATTTAGGCATATCCACTCAGTAAAATGGTATAATATAGCTATAATAAAGCTATAATTTAAGATTCAAGATGCAAACATTTTATTGTCAATACTTCTATACGTACAGGACATACAGGAAAATTGAAATGGTGCTTCTCTCTCTCTTCATTGGTGTGCACAGTATAAAAAGAAAAGGAATAAGGCTGGAAAAAAAAAAGAAACTCCCTTTCCATATAGTGTACTATATAGTGAATCTGCAGCCGACGGAGCAGTGAGAGACGAGCTTCACATCACAACATAAACTACCATAAGGTATTTATATTTAATAATTCAGCAAAAACGACTTGATTTAATACATACTTACTACAAATTACATGTAGGTATTCATTTTTTTTTTTACCACCGTTAGTCTGTTACACTTTACTTTCACGTGATGACGTCATTAACCGTGCTGCAAAAACAAGCCAAATAGTGGTCGAAAGCGTTTAATTTTATTGTTATATTGAGTTTACTGTATAGTCCACTATATCTAAATTCACTATATAGCGAGTAGGGAGTGAGTGAATGAGTGAACATTCCGAACACAGCCAGGGAAATCAGTCGCAGCGAGCAGACCAGGAAGGCAGCCAAGATGAGTCATGTGACCCAAATATCAAGCACTGATTTGCCCTGTGGAGTTATCTGCTTTTGTTAAAAAAAAAAAAACACTCCTGGCATTTATTGACTTTTGAAAAAAACATGAATTTTTTGCATCTATAACATAGGACATATCGGCTATTGAGACAAAACGATTTGAATTTCTATAAGTAGGTATTGTTAACAGTTGTTTGATGTAAAGAGTGAAATTTTCATGGAAGTGGCGTTTATCGGTTTTTGCAAGCAAACTCTTCATATATTTTTTCTTAAATTTATATTTCATAAGCGCAGCAGAAGTTTTTCTGGTGCAGCGGGCAGCCACCCAGAAACGTTACCAGAGGAAACCCTGCAGGCCAGTTCTGAAACAGCATTCTTTGGACAAATAAAACCAAGCTCAACCTGTACCAGAATGATGGGAAGAAAAAAGTATGGAGAAGGCTTGGAACGCCTCATGGTCCAAAGCACACAGCATCTTCTGTAAAGCATGGTGGAGGCAGTGTGATGCATGGGCATGCATCTTTTCCTACGGCGCTAGTTTACTAGTGTTTATGATGTGGCAGAAGACAGAAACAGTCAGATGAATTTTGAAGTGTATAGGGATATATTGTCTGCTCAGATTCCACCAACTGCATCAAAGTTGATTAGATGGCACTTCACAGAACAGATGGATAATGACCCAAAACATACTGCAAAAACAACCCAGGAGTTTTTTAAGGCAAAGAAATGGAATATTCTGCAATGGCCAAGTCAATCACCAGATTTCAACCCGATCGAGCATGCATTTCACTTGCTTAAGACAAAACTTAAAGCAGAAAGACCCACAAACAAGGAACAACTGATGACAGCTGCAGTAAAGGCCTGGCAAAGCATCACAAAGGAGGAAACACAAAGTTTGGTGATGTCCATGGGTTCCAGACTTCAGGCAGTCATTGCCTGCAAAGGATTCTCAACAAAGTATTAAAAATGAACATTTTCTTTATGGTAATGTTAATTTGTCCAATTACTTTTGAGTGTGTTAAATGAGGAGATTTTGTATAAAAATGGTTACAATTCCTAAACATTAACCCCAATTTGGATGTGAATACCCTCAAATTAAAGCTGAGAGTCTGCACTTTGAGTCCATGTTGATTATAACTGTATCTTGAATATGTTTTGGTAAACAGTTAAAATAACAAAACTTGTATCAATATACTGTATATGGACCCAACTGTCCCACATAGCAAAATTGGACTGGCCCGGTTCTGGCCCACACAATGCACTTGCACTCGACTGACATGCTGCAAAGAATGACGGCACTTTACAGGCCCAGATCTGGTTTCCCAGCCACCTCTGGCAAACCAGATCAGGACCACAAAAGGGCTGTCATTCTTTGCTGAATGTGGGCCAAATGTCAGTTTTGCTATGTGGGTATCTGTGTCAAAGAGTTTGCAATATACTGTACATTTCTGTAACTGTCACAAATACAAAATAAATGTTGTGGATTGTAAATAATTTCAAACATGCTTCTGTCAGGTGGACACCATTTACAGAAGGAAATGCACCAGAGAAACAGGTTTTGTTAATGAGAGTTTTTGTCCATTGAGACACCCTGACAAGCTATGTATGTTGATGAGTCAGTACAAACGCACCACACCACAATGACGGGATCATCTGAAATAGAGTTGTTTTTTTAAGCTTGTTATACAAGGCCCGGCTACACATGCACTTAATTGTGTGTATGAGCTATGTGACAAGCTGGCTAACTAGAAAGTGATGGTAGGTTTTAATTGAATGCTGTTGACAAGTTTTGATTGGATTTTGCACGTCATACTTATGAATCTTACTACTATAAACTACTGTCTAGTGCTACACTGCTAATACTTCTTTATTTCCTAATTTATACTTCATTTGAATTGTTTTTGGTCTTGTTCTGTTGAATGTGTGTCTATATAGAAACCTGCTGCTGTTATTTATATTCAGCATGTCTTTTTCTAAGAATCACCTTTGCTTTGCAAAAGTGGTAAAGGTGCTGACTTCATTTTCACTCTTTCCTAAGCCCCCGCCCATCTTGGCCACGTCACAAAAGAAGCAGAGCTGCTAAGACAGAAGGCTTACCAACAATGAAGTGGAAAGAATGCAAAAATAAACACTGTGTAGGTGAACTGACATATCTCGCTCAACCTGTTCACTTTTGTAAGAATCATTTTCCTTTAGAACACTGTTTTGACTTGAAAACTGTTCAAGAATACATTATGAGAGTGAATTAAAATACTGTATATGAAATGCCCCCTTAAACTAGGATTGTTAAAATGTAATTAGTTCACATATTAACTGAAGCTGTTTTAAATAATCACAAAGTGCAAAACAGCATAATGAGTGTGTCAACAAAATGTACAGGTGACTTTCCTGCTTGGCTTTTTAGCCTGCTGTACCTCCTGTGGTGCTCTTTGGGTCAGCTGCAGGGTCATCAGCTGGAACCACCGATCACTGATGTTTTGCCCTCCTATCCAGTACATCTCCCAGTGGGGGGACGGTAGCCGAATGGGGACGTCTCCCCGTCACCCCCTGCAACTGACCCTACTGGGGTACCCTACCCCAAATGCTATCACTCCTCCAAAGCCACAGCCAGTGATTGGCATTCTCAGCATCTTCTCTAGTTCTTTGATGGCCCTCCGTAACCTTTCCCCTGGGAGACCGACTTCCCGCAAGAGACAAATCATTGACCTTCCCACAGAGCCCCTACATCCAACTGCCACTGGGTGGATTGTTGCAGCCCGGCCTTCTTCCCTACACTCTGCTGCTAGCTCCATGTATGGTACTGCTCAAGGGGCACTTGTCCTCATTTCCGTACCAGCAGGAGAGGTTGCGGGGGCATGGTAAAGTGTCAGAAGCTGCTCTTATCGTGAAGCTCAGCCGTGCCTGAGGAGTTCGCCAGATGTCTGCTCAGCTGATGGCTCTTGTTGGGCCACCACCTTACTGTAAAGGTGTCTTTGTTCTGCCTGTGTCACCTCCTCCACCACCATTTATTTCCTCTGCTCCCTTGTAGCTTTTGACCAGAACAATGTCATCCCTCCCCACCCCAAGCCTGCCTGGTTGCTTTGCACCTTGCTGAGGATCTCCTTCTTCTGCAATCTGCTTGTGGCTTGATCCATTTCTGTCTCTGCTCTCCACCTTCATCCTGTGCGTACCTCTGCCCCTGTTCCTCTCATCAGCCTGTCCCTTGATTCCCACAACTCCAGTACTAGGCGTGTCTTCTCCTGTTTGTACCCAAGGCTGATGGACTTTAGTAGAAGCTGCAATATGTTGTTGCCAAAGAGGCCAGTGTCTGAGAAGCAGTAAGGGAGCCCCGACCACTTCCTGATGAAAGAGTTGGAAATGCAGTCCATCCTACTGGCTGCTGCTGATGGTATTTCACACACTTTTAAGGGCCACATTATCTGCTGACAGAGAGTGAACTGGTAGCACCACTTATATATGGTAAAATACCTGGGAAAAGGATGAGGCAAGATGACTGGACGAACACAGCTTTATTGAGTGGTAGAGAACAGTGGTTACACAGCAGGCACCTGGCAGATGGCACTGGTCAAAGAAGCCGCAATATGGATGCTGAAAGAATAATCCCATATTTGTCCTCTATATTTGTGGAATTTCATATTTGTCTTACATTGGCCTCTGTTTGTCTCAGAGTCTGTGTGAAAGTGCTGATGCAGCTGTACTGTGTTATCACTTGTTTTAGTTCCCTCGTACTGTTCCTGTGTGACTGATGCTGAGTGAGTGTGTTGGTTCCTGAGGAAGAGATAATCTGTACACCAAGTTTAGACCAGATGTACTGAACCAATCACTATGGACATTTTCTCCTCCACCTCTCGGATAACAGAAAGCTTAAAAGACTGAGTGATGTGTGTTTGAGTCAGAATGATGGGCGTGTAGGCTCTGAGATCATTTGTGTATTGTTCTCCACTGGCCAGTGTGATTAAATTTGCTGAAACTCTGATTCTGCCTGTTTTTTTGACTGAAGGTCTTCTAAAATTTTTCTAACATACTTGGCGCACCAAACAGGGACCTCATATATCTCTCCTTTGCTTCTGGCGTTTCGGGGCCTAGGACAGTTGTGCACAGCTGTGGGGAAAGCCCTCCCCCGATCAGGACCAAAGACCCAGTTTTTGTGGAAGTGCAGGCAAGGTCCTGGGACGCTGGGAGCTGGTGAGTGACGGGGTTACCTCCAGGCAGATCACAGTGAGTAAATTTAATGGTATTTAATGGTATAGACACTGGGTTTGAGTCCTGGTGAGTTTGAGAATACACGTAAAAAGTAAACCAAGCATTTGATATGTATCACAAAGTCCAAATAGGTTTGGTTCCAACGAGATAGAGGCTTGGTGTTCCCAGTTTGAGGCTGCAACCAGAATGCGCATTTCCACTGCATAAGTGGACCTGATAGACGCACGAATAATCAATGCAAGATCTTCATTACGCCACAGTGAGCACTGATTGAGTAAATACCATGTGAGATCTTATCAACATCACCAGAGTGGTGGCTCAGTTGGTAGAGCATCCGCCCCCACACCCAGGAGGCAGGGGTTCAAATCCCAGCCGGGTCATGCCAAAGACCATATAAAAGTGGAACTTCCTGCCGTCCAGCTTGGTGCTCAGCAATAATGGAATGGAGGAGGGAAATTTGTGGTGGCGCCTTGCATGGCAGCGGCCCTCTGATTCTACACTTGGGGTGTGTGTGATTAACACAGTAGATAGGTAAAGCACAATCTCATTCTACTGTACATGATTGGTTGTACAGTTGAATGACAATAAAGGGTGATTTAATTTTTTTAAGTGCGCATCGGTATAGCAAGGGTTAACCTTAAAAATGCAGGTAAATAGTGCTGATTTAATAAGGATCAAAATACCTTAAGACATAATTTAAAATAGGCCTAAAATAAAACAAAAATAATTCCTTAAATATACACGGTAAAATAAGCCCTAATTACGATAAAATAAAATAAATACATTAACTGAATAACTGCAGTTTGTCCAGTCGTTCGCGTGCTTGTTCGTGTGTTTTTAATGGTTTACGGTGAGAAAAAGAGAAAACTAGAAAAGCACTCGGAGAGCGCAGACCTCCGCCAAGCGCCACAGTTCCCCCCCATACAGTGTTTGTGTGTACGTTTTCAGATTCCTTGACCATGAAAACATATGACTAGCAATTGGATTCACAATGATAGGATTAGTGGTTCAGTAGTAAAAGCATTACGTCCTTGGCGGAGGTAATAAACTAAGTGTTGGTGTTGTGTCCATGTCCTCCACTGAAAGCAGCACTCAGGGCTTCACTGACGGATGCAAATTGGGTAGACAGGTTGCCGTGGGTTTTATATTGGGGTAGAGAGCTGTTTTTTGCGCAGGCGCTATGGCTGCCCGGGGAATTTCTGCCAAATAATCCGGCGCCGGACAGCTGGCCGTCTCAGCTTTTGCAGCGTCGCACAAACACAGGCACGCTGCCGGGCCCTGCCCACCACTGTTTTCTGCGTGCTTTTGTGCCTAAAACTTTGAAGAACGTGGAGTTCGTGTTCGTCAGACACGACGACCAGCGCCCTCCATTGCGCCTGCGCACATGTTGAAAATGGCCGTATCTCACAATGTTAAAGAATCCTTTAAAAAATTCCTGTATCCAGACGGTGATCCGGATCATCCCCAAAATTTAATCAGTTCTTCCTTGTATCATTTCCAACAACGCCTCAAAGTTTCATCGAAATCCGTCCAAAACTTTTTGAGTTATCTTGCTAACCAACAGACAAACAAACAGACAGACAGACAAACGCTGGCAAAAACATAACCTCCTCCTGGCCTGCGGCCTGGCAGAGGTAATAAAAATGAATGTGTTTTCAGAGCGGCAGAAGATGATTGACGATGAGAACGTTGGGTTGCCAGATCTGCTTATTATAGGTGGTTTTGGGACTGCTTACTAATGTGTGTGTTCATTTACGCTTGCTATTGTGTGTGTGTGTGTGTGTGTGTGTGTGTGTGTGTGTGTGTGTGTGTGTGAAAAGACTAAATTTGTTTGTGCTGAAGCTGTAATAAGGTCACACTAAATGGGGGATTTCAGTAAGATGAAAGGTATAGATACTTCCTTTTATCTTGAGATAGTTTGGCAGTAATTGCTTTTGTTGTGCAGTTTGGGGTTTTTTTGGGGGGGGGGGCGTTGCTGGCATTTTTTTTTATTTTTTAACTAACATTATCAATTGCCAGAATTTTTACTTATTTTAAGTAAAATTACCTGCCAGCAGAGCCAGAAAATTTGATTTTTTCTCTTTTGTTTGGGATGCCTGAAGGCAGGTAAACAGCATTAGGTTATTTCATTTGATTTTTGCAGTATAATTGTATTCTTTAGCTCACAGTTGCATCATCTCTCAAACTGAGGGGCAACAGTGGGTTCAGGTGAAAAAGGAAAAAAGGGGCGATGGGCTGACTTGGACGGTAAAATCAAAATCTGATGATAAATCTGAGAAATTGACCATGGTAGAAAAAAGGAAAGGATTTGACTAATACATATTTTATCTCTCCTATCCCGCATGATGAGCTGGGCATGGGGGCAGGGGGAGTGTGCTTCTGCGACCCCTCCTTCGTGCTCCCCGCTGCTCAGCCCATACCCCCTGGGGAAGCTGCAACTGACGTCACCTCGCCTCTGCTCATCTCCACCCCTCTACCTGGAGCGGCCACACCAGGGCGCCCAAGAGTTAAGTAGATGTGTACATATCCACCCCACATTCACCATCAATATGATGAATAAAAACTGAAAATTATCGAAAAATGTTGTCACTGAATAATACTCAATGATTGAACTTTAAATACAGCTTATATCCTGCAATCCACATGGTGAGGACATCGATGGCCTCACTCACACCATCACGGACTACATCGGCTTCTGTGTGGACAACATCGTACCCACCAAGACCATACGGTGTTGCTCGAACAACAAACCCTGGATCAACCCTGAGATAAAAACACTTCTGAGAGAGAAGAAGAGGATCTTCAGGTCGGGGAACAGGGAGATACTGAAGTCCGTTCAGAGGGAGCTGAGGAGGAAGATCAGAGAAGGCAAGGACAGCTTCAGGAAGAAGATGGAGGACAAGCTGCAACAGAGCGACATCAGCGGGGTCTGGAGAAACCTTAAAACCATCTCTGGGCTCCAGAATACCTCCCGCCAGGCCATGGGGGGCAGGGAGTGGGCGAACAATCTGAACCTGTTTTTTAATAGGTTTGACCAGTCGCACTCCCCCCCCCCCCCGACTGCACAACAACCACTGCTGCCTCTAAAGTCATCGAGACCTGCTGTCCACACCCCACTCCACCAACACCCCCCAACTCCCAGCACACAGCCCCCCAACCTGACCCTCACTAAGACCCAGGTGAGGACGGAGCTGAGGAAGATAAAGGCAAGGAAGGCCTCGGGACCGGACGGCATCAGCGCGAAGCTCCTCAAGTCCTGTGCAGACCAGTTGTGTGGGATTGTGGAGCATATCTTCAACCTGAGCCTGAAGCTGGGGAGGGTACCACAGTTGTGGAAAACATCTTGTGTGGTACCTGTACCAAAGACTTCCCACCCCAAAGATCTGAACAGCTACAGACCAGTGGCCCTGACGTCTCACATGATGAAGACCCTGGAGAGACTGCTCCTTGCTCACCTCTGCCCCTTGGTGGGACCAGCGATGGATCCACTCCAGTTCGCCTACCAGCATGGCATTGGGGTGGAGGACGCAGTGATCTTCCTCCTTCACCGTTCTCTGTCCCACCTGGAGAAGCCCGGGAATGCGGTGAAGATCATGTTCTTTGACTTCTCCAGTGCTTTCAACACCATTCAACCAATGATCCTGAAGGACAAGCTGCTGTGCGCAGGGGTGGACCAGCATCTGTCATCATGGATCCTGGACTACCTCACTAACCGGCCACAGTTTGTGAGAACCCGAGATTGTGTGTCTGACACAATCATCAGTAGCACAGGGGGCCCGCAGGGAACGGTTTTGGCTCCCTTTCTGTTCACCCGTTATACTGCGGACTTCTCACACAACACAACACACTGCCATCTACAGAACTTCTCTGATGACTCTGCGATCGTCGGCCTCATCTCCAACGGAGATGAAACTGAGTACAGAGGACTTATCCAGGACTTCGTAGACTGGTGCCATCGGAACTGCCTCCAGATCAACGCGAGGAAAACTAAGGAGCTGGTGGTGGATTGCCGCAGGCAAGGACAACCCCTCACAGCACCAGTAAACATACAGGGAACAGACATTGAGATGGTGACATCCTACAAGTACCTTGGTGTTCATCTGAACAATAAACTAGACTGGTCACACAATACCGACGCACTCTACAAGAAGGGACAGCGCAGGCTGTTCCTACTGAGGAGGCTCAGGTCTTTTGGTGTACAAGGGGTGCTGCTGTAGACATTCTATGACACAGTGGTGGCATCAGCCATCACTTTTGGAGTGGTCTGCTGGGGCAACGGCATCACAGCAGCCGATAGGAAGAGACTAAACGAACTGATCAAGAAAGCTAGCTCTGTCCTGAGGCAACACCTTGACCCAGTGGAGGAGATAGGAGAGAGAAGGATGGTGGCTAAACTGTCATCTCTGCTGGAGTCCGAGTCCCACCCTATGCAGGACACACTGAATGCACTAAGGAGCTCATTTAGCAGCAGACTACATCATCCTAGGTGCACAACCGAGAGGTTTCGCAGGTCCTTCCTACCAACGGCTGTCAGACTGTATAACAGGGCTGCTCGCAGAGATAGCAAAAAGATGTGACAACCTAATAGTATTGAATGCAAAAGATGCAACAGACTTACACAATGGTCCCCTCCGGTATACAACTAGGAAAATACCGGTAGCTACGGAGGGTGACAATATGTATGGGTACATAATCATACCATGTAGGATAACTAAGTAGATGGTTATGCTGTTTCATTCCATCTAGCTGCAATGCTCCGCACTGTGTGTGTTTGTTTGTATATTTATATATTTATTCCATCTAGCGACAATGCTCCACACTGTGTGTTTATATATTTACATATTTATTCCATCTAGATTACGGTGCTCCGCACTGTGTGTGTTTATGTGTTTGCATATTTGTTCCATCTAGCTGCAATGCTCCGCACTGTGTGTTTATATATTCATATATTTATTCCATCTTGCTACAATGCTCCACACTGTGTGTGTGTTTATATATTCACATTATTTATTCCATCTAGCTACAATGCTCCGCACTGTGTGTTTATATGTTCATATATTTAGTCCATCTAGCTACAATGCTCCATACTGTGTGTTTATATATCTATATATTTATTCCATGTGTGTCTATATATTTATGTTTATATGTACATATGTATACTCGCTGCTCTTGTTTTTTTTCTTGCCTTCTGATTGTTGCTCTGAGTGTTGCTATCCCTGTGCTGTTGCAATCCTGGAATTTCCCCTTTGTGGGGCTAATAAAGGCTTATCTTATCTTATCTTATCTTAGAAGAGTTATCCAAGAGCTAACATCCCCTTGTGGAGAGCTCCAGAAAGACCTGGAGTTAGCAGGTACTGCTGTATCAAAGAAAACAATAAGTAATACATTCAACCGACATGGGCTCCATGCCCGCTCACATTGTAAGACTCCATTGCTAAAGAAAAAGCACGTTGAAGCTTGTTTAAAGTTGCTGCACAACATTTGGGCAAGCCAGTAAAATACTGGGAAAATATAGTCTGGTCAGATGAGACCAAAATTGAACTTTTTGGATGCCACAACACACAGCATGTTTGGGGAAGAAATGGCTCTACACATCGCCTCATGGTGCGGGGGTGTTTTTCAGCACATGATTCAATCCAATTCAATTCAACTTTATTTATATAGCGCCATTTCACAACAACAGTCATCTCATAGCACTATCAACTGTAGGGGGAACCCCCACAGTTGCAGAAAGACCCCAGCAATCAGGCGATCCCCTGTGAGCAAGCACTTGGCGACGGTGGAGAGGAAAAACTCCCTTTTAACAGGAAGAAACCTCCAGCAGAACCAGGCTCAGGGAGGGGCAGTCATCTGCTGCGACTGGCTGGGGGGTGAGGGGATAGAGAAGAAGAAAAGAACAGACATGTAGAGAGCAAACAGCACGATGGGGACTCAATCTATGGGAGAGAACAAACAAATGTTAATGACCAGCAAAAAAAATATTTCATAGAGAGTGAGAAAAGGAGTGAGGCCCAGTGCATTACTGGAGGTCCCCCGGCTGACTAAACCTATTAGCAGCATAACTAAGGGAGGGTTCAGAAACACATGATCCCTCCCTAATTGTAGGCTATATCAAAAAGGTAGGTTTTAGCCCTATTCTTAAAAACAGAGATCGAGTCTGACTCCCGAATCCAGATTGGCAGCTGATTCCACAGGAGAGGAGCTTGATAACTGAAGGCTCTGCCTCCCATTGTACTTTTGGAGATTCTAGGTATTACAAGTAATCCTGCATTTTGGGAGCGTAGTGCTCTGTTAGGATAATACGGTAGTATCAGATCTTTTAAATAAAAAGGAGCCTGATTGTTTAGAGCTTTGTAAGTAAGAAGAAGGATTTTAAACTTAATTCTAAACTCTATGGGAAGCCAATGAAGGGAGGCCAGAACCGGATGAGTTGTTGCTGTGCTCTTGGGGTAATTTTGGTCGGCTGGCCACATTTTGCACTCTTCTGCCACACTAGGATACATACTGTATACTATCATTTTTTGCTTAAAAATTCCTTTTTCTTTAAAAATGAAAAAGAGGACATTGGAGACAAATACATGTACTGATGTGCTGACAGTCCTATAATAAAATGATTTTTTTTTTTAAATCCTTATATGGTCAGAGATTTCAAACCCCCCACCCACCCCAGTGTTTCAAAGAAAGTTACGTCCTTGGATACTTGGGTCACAATCCCATCACTATTACGATCTATCACGATACCATACATTCCTCCCTTCCATGTCAACATCAAATTTTGTCTCAAAAGTACAACTGTCAATATTTGTTTCATGTAAAGTTTTAACTCTTTTCAACTCACCACTGCCGCTTTTGTTGTGGTAGCTGGTTGCTCTCAGTCCTGCAGATGCTGTGGTCCTTTCTGCTGACAACATTCTCAGGGCTTCATTTTCAGTGGAGACACATTTCTGCTGGTGATGGTGAAACTGAGGCCTTGTGAAACAATGAACAACTTTGAGACAATTGCTTCATTATCGACACAGTGTTTTGAAACATTTAATAAAGAGTGCCATCTGCTGACTGAGTGTCAGAACTGTATCTGAGTTGAAGACCTGAAAAAGTCCCAATACCCTGTATATCAGAGGTTGCGCTACACTTTTTTGTTATCTTTCATTTTGTCAGACAGGCTGTCAATCTGTAATCATTTTAATTGACTTTAATTAGATCACAGTTTGCACAGAATCTTTGCAGTGTAAAACAATGGCAGAATGTTCTTCCGTGGAGAGGCAGTCTCTCCAATCTTTCAGCAAGTTATTATAACTCTGACTGAAGAAACACCAAGAGCCGAGCACAGAGCAACAGCATTGTCCAGGTTAGGACCACATAAGCTCACCAAGTGTCCCAGTGTTGTAACCTTTGCAGAAAGGACCTTTTTTTTTTTTTTTTTTTTTAAACAGAAGGTCCTAAAACATTGCCCACATCGAAACGGGTCCCAAACACAAGTGGTTCCTTTAAAAGCCAAAAAGGTGACAAGGAAGCCTGGGGAGAGTTCTTTTTAAAAAGTCCCCAGATTTTAAAAACACTTTGATGAAACTGAGGAAATTCTGGGAGTTTCTGGTTCTTTAAGTCCATTAAAAACAATGGATAGGCTCCAGCCCCCCCGCGACCAGAAAAGGATTAAGCGGAAGAAGATGGATGGATGGATGGACTCCTCTAGTCCCAGCCCCCCACAGCGAGCCAGGAGAGCTCTGGCAATCAGTCTCCACACAAGATCGAGATGGCCACTCAGCAGTGGCTGAATGAACTGAAGGCGAAAGACAGCCCCCCTGCTGGCCAAATGGATGAGTCCCTGACCACCTTCTTCCCAAGGTAAATACAGGATGCTCTGTGGAACCCAGTGAAGACGGTCCCAGAAAAAGTCTACAATTATAGATTGTATTCTGGCCAGCAAATTGGTTGGAGGGTCCACACAAGACAGTCGATGCCACAGCATTGAAGCAATTAAATTGTTAATGATTAAAACACGACCTCTGAAGGACAAGTTTGGCAAAATCCATTTCCATTTTTTTAATCTTCCTTCAACTTTTTCCAAAAAATACTCTCAATTTTTCCCAGTAAATGCCTGATCTCCTATAAACACACCAAGATATTTAAAAACACTTTGTGTCCAAGAAAGGCCACCAGGTAGGACAATTTTTTGTAGTCAACCCCCCATCATTACAGCTTCACTTTTACCCCAATTCACTCTTGCTGAGGAGGACTCACCAAAAAAATTACCAGTTCTTAAAAGGTAGTCTACATCACTTTGATTTCTTATGAAAACAACAACATCATTAGCATATGCAGACACTTTAAAAACAGAGTCAGAGTTTGGGACTTTAAAACCAGTGAGGCCTTGCCTTAGTTTACAAAGGTGGGGCTCGATGGCAAGAGAGTACAGCATATCTGAGAGGGGGCAGCCCTGTCAGACACCCCTCTCAACTTTGAAAGGAGCACTCAAACCACCATTAATCTTAAGAATACTCTCAATATCTCTATACAAGGCCTGGATCTTGTCGATGAAATTTGAGCTGAAACCAAAGGCTTCTAGTGTCTGCCAAAGATATATATGTTCAACTCGGTCAAGCGCCTTTTCTTGGTCTATTGAAATGAGACCAAGTTCCTTGACCAATGAGCTGGAGAGGTCCAAAACATCATGAATTAAAAAAATGTTGTCTGTAACCAACCTACCAGGTACACAGTAGGTCTGGTCTACATGTATGACCTGCTCCATCACCTTCTTCAGCCTGTTAGCCAACACTTTGGAGAGAATTTTGTAGTCAGTACAGAGGAGGGCCACTGGATGCCAGTTTTTAATGTCTTTCAAGTCACCTTTCTTGGGAAGGAGGGTGAGGACTGCTCTCCTACAACTTAAGGGCAGGTGACCCTTCCACAGACTGCCAGACAGTACTTCCAGCAAGTCCTCACAGATCACAGACCAAAACGTCTTGTAGAACTCTGATAGTAGACCGTCTATCCCTGGGGCTTTTCCACACTGAAGAGATTGGACAGCCACTGATAGTTCTTGCAGAGTGATCTCACTCTCCAGCTCTGCATTCATACCAACCATTACCTTTGGCAAGTCTGTCAAAAAACGACTCAGCACAGGCGGGTTCTCAACAAACTCTTTCTTAAAAAAATCTTTATAGAAAGCAGCTGCATAGCGACGGATCTCTGAAGACTCATGGATCAGCTGTCCATCTTCAGAGTTGAGAGTGTGGATCATCCTCCTCTGACTATTCTTCCTCTCCAAACCAAAAAAAAAAATGAGAGGGAGCGTCCATTAGTGCGATATTCTGGAACCTACTGCGCGCCACAGCGCCCTTAGCGGCCACGCCCAGTAAGTCAGTGAAAACAGACTTTTTGCCATTGAAGGCCTCAAAATGTCCTCTTTCTCCTGTGGAGCCTGCCAAAGACTGCAGCTCCACTACTTCTCTCTCCAGGTCCCTGACAGACCTGGACAAGTCTCCAGTGACATTGCGAGTGTACTGTAGGCACAGATTCTTTATTTGACTCTTCCCTACATCCCACCACTGCTGCAAAGAACTAAAATTTGGTTTTGTTAATTTAAAATTACTCAAAAAAAAAACCATAAAAGCAGTTTTAAAACTATTATCTGATAAAAGTGATGTGTTAAAATTCCAGTATGCACTACTGCACTTTATATTCTTGATAAAAACACAACACTGAACCAGAGAGTGATCTGTAAAGCCAACAGGGACTATAAAAGAACTTTTAAAAATGCTGAAATGGTGCTTAAAACTGTTAACCCTATCTAGTCTAGCTAAGGACATAATATTGTCCTTACTATGGTTCCACGTGTACTGTCCCGCCTTACCATGAAACTTTCTACACACATCACACAGATCATGAGCTTCAATAAGACCCTTTAAACTTCTCTTGGATGCAGCATGTGGCTCTGGGTGATTCCTGTCCAGGAAAGGATTTTCTGTACAATTAAAATCACCTCCCACAAATAAAAAGTCATCATTACTGCAATTTTTGATCGTGTCATTTAAAATATTTAAAAAGGCCAATCTTTCTGTGCCTACGGTTGGAGCATACACATTTATAAAAACAACTTCCATATTCTCAAAAACAGCTTGAACTTTTGAATTGTGGTCTGCAATTATCTCATCAATGTCATAAGAAAGTGGAATAAAATCTCGAGAAAATAAAATACCCACTCCACCACTGCTGCTATTTTTGTGACTGAGGATAACTTCCCCTTGAAATTCCCTCCTCCAGTCAGCAGCATTGTCCTCAGAACTCTGAGTTTCCTGAACAAACAGAACATTAATTTTCTTACATTCTGCAAGAGCAAAAACACACGCTCACTTGGACATTTCTCTTGCTCCATTGATATTGAGTGCGCCACAATTAAAACTACACGTGTATAAAAGGCCAAAACCAATACAAAAACAGAGAAGAAAAAATGAACAATAAAAATCTAATCATCTTGGGCAATTTGGTTCTTAACTTTTAGTACAAGCTTTTTAAGTCTGTAGATCTCCTGATCAGTGAAGCTTTCCTGCTCAAGCTCTCCCCTATTTTTCATGTAGGCCCGAGCAGAGTCAACAAAGCGTCTTAGGTCAGGAAAAAAGTTTTCAGCTTTAACCATCCTGGATCCTTTAGTGTCCTGCAAGAACTTCTGTATTTTTGTGAAGGGATAACCACCCCGACTGGCCACATCATCACTTCTTTCACCACCGCTCTCTATCTCAGACCCAGCATAAGAATCTGGTTGAGATAGAGAAGCCTCAGAACTTTCTTTGACAACCCTTTTCACTTTACTCCTCTGCTGTTTGTTTTCAAATTCTTCCATTTAACTGAGTCTTTAGATAACTCTTCATCTATCTCAATATCATTCTCATCCTCCAGCACTGACTCAGCCACCCTGGTACCTGTCTCTTCTTGTTTTTCACTCACCCTGTGCTGTGGTTTTATATTCATCTTTATAGTCCCACCGTCTACCTGTGTCTCATTTGTCTTGATCCTGAGTGTGATCCCTCTCGGTAATCTCACCCTTGTCCACAATGTTGGTCTGTGCATTAGCCCTGCGATGTACTTTAACTTTTGTTGTTGTTCCGTTTATGACTAACAGGCTGGCTGCGGAGGGTGGCAAAGCCGCCCCGCCGCCAAACAGCTCCACAGCCTCGGCCGAAGCACCCAATGGCGCAGCCGTGCCAGCAGCCTCGGAGGACCACAAAGCCGCCCTGTCGCTGAACGGCCCTGCAGCCGCGGAGCCCAACAGCAAGGCCGCACCAGCGGCCTCCCCTGGGTGATCACTCCCCACTCCCTGAGGGCATGATCGAATCAAATGCCCTTCCATTCTGCAGCCAAAACACTTCATATTATCAGAGGTGACATGGATGGTATAATCAAAGCCGTCAAACCGGTACTTAAATATGAGGTTGACGCTTTCCCCGCTATTCTTTAAAATCATGAGCACCTGTCGTCTAAAAGACATGACATGCTTCAAATGTGGGGACTTACAACCGAGAGGGATGTGTTCAATAGGGGACAAAAGCTGCCCGTATCTCGACAGCTCCTTCTTCAACAGCTCATTCTTTAAAAACGGTGGGACATTTGATATTGTGATTCTTTTTGCGGGATTTACCAGAGACAGAACAGGAACCAGTGTGTCTTTAATTACAACTCCGCTTTCTACCACCTAATTAACTTTTTCAACACTGTCCAGGAAAATTACCACGGCATTGTTCATTCTGGAAGCCAACCTGACGCTTTCATAGCCGACCAACTCCCCCACAGCCAGACTACAATCTTCCACTGAGCAGCTGACAGCCGGAGCCAATTTGACAGCATGCCGGAGTGTCAGCTTCTCGAACCTGGAGCCTCACTCCAAAACTATACTGACCAGCAAAGCTGGAAGCAGAAAACTCCCCTCCCAGAACACTTACTCCCACCCCAGCTACAGAAAACAACGAAACTTAAGATTATTTAACAAAAAAAAAAACACCTTAAACACAAAAAGAAAGAAAAGTTTGAGACAACTCACTCACTCTGTCACACGCTCCCAGCTCGCACTCACGACCACGCCCACTCAGAGAGCGAAAGAGAGAGAGAGAGATGTGATTTTAAAACCAACTTTATTTACAATCATACATAATCACAGACAGGCTGGTGTGAACAAGTAACCAAAAAAAAAAAAAAACAAGCAAAAACAAAGCAACAACAACAAAAAAAACCTGTTAAATCAGAGGCTTACCCAAGAAAAGGACTAAAGATGAACTCATTTTCTGACACAGAACAGATTATGTTCCTATAACACCACTTGGAGTTGAAATCCTCTAAATTGTCCAAAGCTTTGTAAAATTTAAACTCCATCTGAATTCGGGCTCTAACCATAGAAGTGAATAACATTGTAACCTCTTGACCCTGCTCCCTATTCCTGCTCCTGTAAATGGCAAACTTTGCTTGACCAGATAAAAAATTAAAGAGCTGCCATTTCATTGCATTAACCCGTTTGTATCCAGCACCAAATATAAAAATCATGCTGGACCACATTACATCAAAACTCCTAAAAATGTTGCTCAAAAGCATCAACAGTGATTTCAGTCTAGGGCACTCAACAAAACAATGAAAAATGGTTTCAGTTGACCCACAGAAAGAGCAGTCTTTATATGTTCTAGGACTGATGCGGGAAATAAAAGAGTTGATGGCTACAGCTCCATGCAGAATCTTCCACTGGAGATCACCTGCTCTTTTATGTAGAGGGGATTTGTAAAGGACCCTCCACACGGGCCTGACATTGTCTGTGACATTCAGTCTCTTCCTCCACACCATATCCACTCTGTCGTTTAACTGCCTTCTATTAAAAGCCTTCACACAATAGTAATAAAACAGTTTAGTCTTTGCTGAGTAAAGACTTGTGCATTTATTACGCAACATGGGCCCCTCTGCACCCTCCGATCTCACAGCAAAGCCCAACTCAGGAAACGGGTCACCTTCATCAGGCTCTTCTCTCTTGTAGCAATAGCCCCTCACCATCTTCCTCTCCTCAGCTGTCAATTTGAGCTGCCACAACTCCAAAACTTTGCTCACAAGGCATGCAGACTTAATGCCAAGAACTTCAGAAGTTGCCAGAACATTGTCCAGCTCTGGTCCTGCTACATCTATTATCCTATGCAGTGTAATACTGCCAGAGGAAACCAAGATGTGTGTCAGAGCAGGTAGGAACCTGACCTGGAGTTCCAATCTACAGTAGCTCTGAAGATCAGCGGTTCCTCCAATAGCCAGTGCAGTGAGAGATCAGGTTCCAGTCTCTTCCATGCAAACTCCATATTTTAAAAATGTTTTGATAAAAGGTAGGCAGGGTGGCCAGGTTAAAACAGCCAGGATCCATTAAAAAGAGTGACGAATCAAGACCTAGTCCATTGACCTGTCTTAAAATACTGCTGGCCACAGGTCTCCAAACCACATCTTGAGAGCCAGTGAGAAGCTTCTGAATAAACTGAAGTCTGTAGGATGCCACTCGGCCGACCAGGTGTGCCAATCCTTGCTCCCCCTCCTCTTTTGGCAGAAACAAAACACACTGTGGAACCTAGTGCAGCCTGTTCCGGAAAAAAGTCAATCATGCAGTTCTGTATTTGCTTCAGTAGGTTGTCGGGGGGGGAAGTCCACACAGGCAAATTTATGCCACAGTCCACTGGAAACCAAGTTGTTAATTATTAATACCCTTCAACTATAAGACATCTGTGGCAACAGCCATTTTCATTTTTTCAACTTCCCTTGAAGTCTTCAGAAACTTGGGGAAGTCCATCACAAAAGGAAGCTAACAATTGTTCATTTTCAACATACTCAGGCTTATACAGGTCTGAATAAAACTCCACAGCATGCTTCCTGATGTCACCAGGCTTCTTCAGCTCCTGTCCGGATGCTGACCGTAGAGCATGAATGCACCTGCTCTGCTCATTTTTCTTCTCCAGTCCAAAAAAAAAAAAAAAACTTTGAGGGGGCATCCATCTAGTTTACACTCTGGAACCTGGATCTGACAAGGGCTTCCTGAGCCCTGGTGTCCAGCAAGTCCATAAGAACTTTCTTTTTTGCTTTGAGGACTTCAAAGTATCCTTGATTTCCTGTAGAGTCTAACTTCCTGTAGAGTCTAACAAAGACGCAAAGGCTCTACAATATCACTCTCTAGGTCTTTTATTAATCTGGTTATGTCCCGAGTGACATTGAGAGTGTATTGTTGATAAAAAAAAATTCTTATTTCCACCTTCCCACAGTCCCACCATTGCTGTAAAGAGCCAAACTCAAGACGCCACTCTCTAAAATTCCTCCATAAGAACCTAAAACTTCTTTAAAATTGTTGTCCAGAAGCAAGGGACTGTTAAAATGCCAAAAGGCACTTCGATACTTAAAATTACTAATAAAAACTTGGCATAATACCAAAGAATGATCAGTAAAACCAGCAGGTACAATACAACAGTTTGTAAAAATATTCCTTTGATGTTTAAAACAATAAAAACGAACCAATCTTGCAAGCGAAATGAGACCACCTCTAATGTGGGACCATGTGCACTGTCTATCCATATTATGGAAAGACCTCCAAACATCTACCAGATCATGAGTCTTAGTAACTTCCATTAAAAGGCATTTAGAGGCTGGGTGAGGTTCTATATGGCTCCTGTCTATTGAATCATCTGCAGTGCAGTTAAAATCACCAGCTAAGAACACAAAGTCATCTGGGTTGCAGTTGTTTAAAAAGGTGTTTAACTCACTAAGAAAACCCAACCTGTCCAACCCTAAAGTTGGGGCATACACATTGATGAGAGTAAGTGTACACCGACCAAAAACAGCCTGAATCACCAGTAGTCTCCCTTGTACAGCTTCAGTGACAGAATATGAAACAGGGGAACATCTTGGGGAGAAAAGGACAGCCACTCTCACATTACTACAGCTACTGTGGCTCAGTGCAACCTGCCCTCCCCACTCCCTCTGCCAGTCTATCTCATCAGATTTATCACTGTGTGTTTCTTGGACGAGCATAATATCAACATTATTCAGGATCATGAAATCAAACCGCATAGCTCTTTTTCTTGCCTCTCTCACTCCATTCAGATTCAAAGTCCCTACTTTAAAATTGCTCATGGAGGGAGAGGCAAAAAATGTTAACAGAACAGTTAAAAGGAACGCTAAGGCAGAGAATTTACAAAGCCCCGCCATCATCGTCATCATCATTCTCAGCATCATTATTAAACAATTCTTGCTTAAGTCTAAAAACTACTTTTTTCAGACGATAATATTCTTGGTGAGTGAAGCTCCCCTCTTTCATTAAGACGCTCACAGACTCAAGGAAGCCCTTTTTTTATCTGGGAAGTAATTTTCAATTTTTACTCCTCTCATGTTCTTGGTTTTTTGTAAGAACATTTTTATTTTTGCTGCACTGTTCTCCTTCTGGACTTGGTGATTTTGGGAGGACCTACAGTCAGACAGCTCACTGTCGGTCATCAGAGGGGGTGAATCTTCACCTTCACTAACCTCTGAAGCTAAGGCTGCTCCCTCATGTTCATCTGCCACTTTGCATTTTACCCTCTTAGATGATCTAGACTTCTCCTGTAAAACCTGCCTACCATTTTTAGTTTTTCTCTTAAGCTGAGAAGCATTAAGAGGGGTCTCTCCTTCCTCCATACTCTCCTCTGCAGCTCCAGCACCGATCACAACTGATTCACAGTCCACATAACCACACACCATCATCTCCACTTCCCCCTGATCACCTGTGTGACCGCCAGCTCCACTATGTCCTGCATCTGTCTGGCCATCAGCCCCACCCTCCTGTACGCCCCCCTGTCCATTTGTCTTGTTTTTCTGAATGCTTGTCAGATCATCAGTACTACTGCTTTTTCTTTCACCTGCATTTTCCTCCTTCGTGCCCAGTTGTCCACTCACTTCCTCCCCCTGCATACCTATCTGCCCATTAACTCCACCCCCCGTGCATCTGCACCTGCCTGCTCACCTTCTTGTCTGTCCCCCTCACACTGCTTGTCAGACTGTTCACCAGTCCCCCCACATTGTGCCTGTCTCCCTGCAGCTGAAGTTGAGGCCCTGTGTGAACAGGCCCTGATGAGGTGTCCTTCTCCCCACATGCAAAACATTTCATATTCTCTGATGTAACAAAAATAATGTAGTCAAAGTCCCCCACCCTTAGTTTAAAAACAAATTAAGCTCGTCATTTCTGTTATTCGGGATCATAAACAGCTGTCTTCTGTGAGACATGATATGACTCAGCTCAGGAGACTTGCAACCGGAAGGCAACTTTTTAACAGGAGATACTATCTTGCCATATCTCAGCAATTCCTTCTGCAAAACCTCATCACTAATAAATGGTGGGACATTTGATAATGTGATCTTTTTAGATGGAAGAGAGAGGAGACACACTAACTAAAGCATCGCTGATGACAGTGCCGTTTTCCACAACTGAGTTCACTTTTTCCACAGAGTCGAGAAACAATACCACTGCCCCATTCATCCGGACCACGGATTTTATGCTCTGTGGTCCGACAACTTCTGCAACAGCCAGAGCGCACTCATTCACAGAGAACCGCGCTGCACTGGCAATCTTAATGACATGTTTTCTGGTTAACCCCTTGCACTCTGGTCAATTTCCCTAAAAACGCCAAAAAATAACGTACCCTTTACGTTTACTTGGGGTCTTAAAGGTGGTAATTTGTATAAAATTCACATGGGTGTATCTATGGAAAAGAGGAGATGGAATTAATAAGTGTTCACTTCTTCCTTCTCCCTTTCGAACAGTGTATAATGTTACTTTATTGCATTTGCCATTTGCTTGTATTTGGTATATTTTTGTGTTCGAAATAAACTATCTATCTATCTATCTACCCAAAGTAAATCAAAAGCTGTTCTTCAACCCTTTGCAGCATCTTCATGGGGTTGGTCTCATTTAAAAGAAAACACTTTGAATTTTTTGGCAAAACAGTCATAATCTCTCTAAGTGCTCCTGCCACTGAGTAACAGTCATCTAAACATACTGAACTTGAGGAAAATAAATTTCGCCTGGGTGTTTTTTTGGATACAAATGCTTGCAAATAACACACAGCTTCAGAACCGGGATGGAAAATGCAACAGAAATGTAGAACCTAGTGTTAAAACTTAGTGTCAAACTTAGTGAACTTAGTGAACTTAGTGTCAAAAAATGAATATATTACACAGCTTTGTTCTCAGGTAGTTCCCAGGCATTTTTGAACTGTGCCAAATTGTGCCAAATGGCACAGTTTGGAAAAACGTCTGTAACTTTTGAATGATTCAATATAGAAGCTTCATCTTGGGCTCTAATGAAAGGTGACACTCAGGGCTGTGTGTGTGTGTGTGGGGGGGGGGGGGGTTGTTTATTCATTCATTCATGAATGAATGAACAAGCAAGCCCCCACACACAAAGAAGCATGCCACGTAAAAAATGTGTGGCTTTTTTTTTTTACAAGAAAAAATAACCTACAGTGCACTAAAAATTATTCTAAAATATTTGTAATGTAGAAGATAACAACTCCCACCCTCCCCACCCCCCGCTACAGAGGACGGACATCGGCCATCGCTACATGACGGAACAGTCATGTGGCGATGTGGCGACCGCGGCGCACAGTCCCCGCGGTTCCCCCCCGCTAAGAGTAGCGGGGGGGAGGACCGTTCATGGTCCGGACGCGGCGCAGGAACCGTGTACCGTGGCGCATGGACTTCAGACTTCATGCGCCGCGGTCTACTACGCACAGTTGTAATTTACCGATCGGTCAAAAGTCATTTTTGATTACAATTTTCAGGGATAAAGAATAATTTAGCTTATAACACTTACCTGTCCACAACAACATGTGGACGGTCTATGATGACCATGGAAGAGAATCCTAAATGTCTACTCTGCTGGGACAGCACCGCCTGTGGCTGAACAGGCCGATGCGCGAATGGCAGTCCTTGTCACACAGGTCGCACTCGTGGGTGGTCTCCGTGCTGCTGGGTCTGTGGCGGTTCTTCCTGCGGGTCCTTTTTTCATCTGCTGCAGCAGTCAGTCTCTCTTCACCCAGCCTTACACAAAACAGCTTTCGGACTTCTGTGCTTTAATTGGCTCACTGTATTCGCAGCCGTTGGTAGGCGGGTCCTTCTTGCTAGGTTTTCAGTCATTGGTTCTTCAAGGTTTCAGAAACCCAATTCAAGGCTCTTATTAGTCGAATGAGAGGTCAATCACATCTAAACCAATCAAAGCACTCCTTTGGCTTTCTGTTCGCGGCTGTGTCTGTAGTGGAAGAACGGAAATGCAGGTTTTTTTTTCTTCAGTGCGCCCTAGGACGCAGAGACGTGCCCACCCGCGGTACACCGAAGTGCAACAGGTTAACTTAGTGAAATCCATAATGAACAAACATTACTTCCCACCCCGTGCACACTGCACACACCGAGCTGACAAGCAAATGCTGGCCGGCAAGAGAAACCAAACAAACCAAACAAAAAAGCCTGCACCGATCTACACACACAACACAATAAACTTTGCTAAAAAAAAAAAAAAAAAAAACACCCTAAGAAAACGTATAAAAGGATAGAAAAGTCAGAAAAATGTCACACACTCAGAGGTCCACTCACTCTGACGCCAACTCTCACTCGCCACACCCACTCAGAGAGAGAGAGAGAGAGAGCGAGAGAGAGAGAGAGAGATGGGAAAATGCAGTATGTTGTGGAACATCAGGGAACTTGCTGGTGCTTCTGCAACTGGGGAGTCTTTAAAGATTTTTATTGAAAAAAGAAGCATTTCAACAGTGTGTGGTTTCAGTCTGCTCCTCTTGTGGCTTACTACCTCTCCAGCTTTTGAGAACACCCTCTCACATAGATAGCACTGTTGTTGCTGGTGTGGTAGACTGCAAGTCTAAAATAGAACATTACTGGCACATGCCTCTAGGGGGAACTACCTGTATTGTTCAGCACTACTATGAAGGGGACACATTAGAATAAGAGTGTGAAAACCCCGCGCAGAATCCATGTTCAGTCTTATATGTGTGTTGCAGAATAAATGGCAGAGTTAGCCAAAGAAATAACTCAAGTGTGATCATTGCTACACGGTAGGATATCACACAATTGGCGACGAGGATTAAAAGAAAAAAATCAGCGGCGAGAAACAGAGAACATTGCGAGTGTGGCGAACTCAAGTGACTCCAGTAGTTCGAGTGCAAGTTCAGAGGAGGAAAAACGAGGTTTCCCCACCACGACGAGCAATGGCGGCTGTAATCGGAACGGTAACCCCTTTTGATAACTCGACTCAGTCATGGGAAGAATATGGTGAAATGTTGGACTTTTTCTTCCAAGCTAATGACATTGAGGAGCCAGACAAAAGGAAGGCTGTACTGTTGAGTGGAGTTGGTGCAACTACTTACAGCTTGTTGAGAAATTTAATAAGCCCTGCATTACCGAAAGATAAAACGTACGACCAGCTTACTGCTGAGCTTCAGAAGCACTTCAGCCCCAAACCGAGTGAAATCGTGCAACGATTCAAATTTAATTCACGCATAAGGAGGAACACTGAGTCCATAGCAGAGTATGTGGCAGAATTGAGGAAATTAACACTGCACTGTGATTACAAAGACTCATTGGAAGAAATGTTAAGAGACAGACTTGTGTGTGGAGTGAATGATGACCGAATGCAACGGCGACTTTTATCTGAAACAAAACTCACTTTTGCGAAGGCTTTGGAATTATGCCAAGCGATGGAAACAGCATCTAAAGATGTGAGAGAGATGCAAGGGAAGCTAACAGAGGACACAGCAACGCATGTTCGTGTGCCTAAGACCCAAGTAGGTGTCCACAAAGTGTTGACTGACAAAACTCAGCACAAATTCCCCAGTTGTTATCGCTGCAAAGGCCAGCACAATGCCGCCGAGTGCAAATTTGCCACTGAGCTGTGTCATAATTGTGGCAAGCGAGGGCACATTAAGAAAGCATGTAGAATAAAGGTGGACAGCGCACAGGTGCTGAAAGCGACAGTTAATGGGCAAAAGTATGAAAACACGGGCCCAGGAAAGGAACAGCGAGCGAATCAACTGAGAGGGGAGGGAGAAAGTGATACAGAAGACATGGGTTTTCACACAATTTACAACACGTCAGAGGAGCTGACCAAGGTAGCGCCCATCACGCGTACCATGAATGTTAATGGAATGAAAGTAACATTTGAAGTTGATACAGGCTGTGGAGTAACCATATTAAGTAAACAGCAATATACACAACTGTGGAAGAAAACAGACACAGCAGAATTAAATCCCTGTTCATTAAAATTAAAAACATACACAGGAGAGAAGCTAGACGTGCTAGGCATGGCACAAGTGAAGGTGCAGCACGAAAACAAAGAAAAGGACTTACCTGTAGTAGTAGTTGGGAGCGAAGGACCAAATCTACTAGGGCGAAGTTGGCTACAAGAACTGGCCATGATTGATCAGTTGGTGAATAAAGTGGAATCTCAGCCCAAATTGCAGCTGGAGGAGATCCTCGAAAGACACGCTGAGGTGTTCAAAGAAGGCTTAGGACAGCTAAAAGGTGTCACTGCAAAGATTAATGTGGACAAGGAGGCCCAACCACGATTCTGCAAACCCCGACCGGTACCCTATGCAGTCAAGCCACTGGTTGAAAGCGAGCTACAGAGGCTGCTGGATGACAAGATCATTGAGCCAGTGCAGGTTGCAGAATGGGCGGCGCCCATAGTCCCAGTGAGAAAGCCGGATGGCTCCATTAGAATATGTGGAGATTACAAACTCACTGTCAATCGAGCATCACGGGTGGATCAGTATCCAATTCCTAAAGTGGAGGACCTCTTCGCACAGCTGAACGGCGGCCGACACTTCACGAAATTAGACATGAGTCACGCCTACCAACAAGTAGTCTTGGAAGAAGAATCAAGAAAGTATGTAACCATCAATACACACAAAGGCTTATATACCTACACACGCTTACCATTTGGAGTAGCTTCCAGTCCTGCTATATTCCAGAGAACTATGGAGGGCATCCTAGGTGGAATTCCGAATGTTGCCGTTTATTTGGATGACATCCTTTGTACAGGACCAAATGAACAAGAACATCTGAAAACGCTGAAGGAAGTGCTTCAACGGTTGGAGAAAAGCGGTCTGAGGTTGAAAAGAAGCAAGTGTGAGTTCATGGGAAAAGAGGTGGTGTTCCTAGGCCACAAGATCAACGCCAGTGGTCTACACCCTCTAACAGACAAAGTGGAAGCCATTGCGGAGGCGCCTGAGCCACAAAATGTTACTGAGTTAAAAGCCTACCTGGGCTTGTTGAACTATTACCATAGGTTCCTCCCAAAGCTCTCCACGCTGCTGGCACCACTACATACCTTACTTAAGAAGGAAGAAAAATGGTCATGGGGGGTCAAGCAGCAGAAGGCGTTTGAAGAGTCCAAAGTGCTACTTCAGTCCTGTAGTGTGTTAGTGCACTATGATTCAAACAAACCACTCATCCTGGCGTGTGACGCATCACCCTACGGTGTGGGTGCTGTACTCTCTCATCGTATGGAGGATGGCTCAGAGAGACCCATAGGGTTCGTCTCAAGAACTCTTAGTGCAGCTGAGAAAAACTACTCCCAGCTAGACAAGGAGGGCCTTGCAGTAGTATTTGGTGTAAAAAAATTCCACAAATACCTGTACGGGAGACAGTTCGCTATAGTGACTGACCACAAGCCACTAATTTCACTGTTCAGTGAAATGAGAGCCATACCCCAGATGACATCTCAGAGAATTCAGAGATGGGCCGTTACATTAGCAGCGTATGAGTACACCATCGTTTACAAAGCCGGACGGGACCATACGAATGCTGACGCGATGAGTAGGCTACCCTTGGATGGAGGAAGAGACAGCACGCCTGAGGAGGAGGAGAGAGTGCTATTGTTTGAAGATATCGGCGTGCCCCTGGTGAACGCACAACAAATAAAGAAGTGGACAGACAAAGACCCTGTTCTAGCAAGAGTGCGAGAATACATCTTGAGAGGATGGCCGAAGATGAACAGTCCTGAGTTCATTCCCTATGCCCGACGACAGGATGAGCTCAGCACCCAGGAAGGTTGTATCCTGTGGGGAGGACGCGTGGTTGTTCCACCAACTGGTAGGAATGCCTTACTGCAACAACTACACCAAGCACACCCTGGCATCACTCGCATGAAAGCGTTGGCGAGGAGTTACATGTGGTGGCCCAACATGGATGCAGAGGTGGAGGCGCTTGTGAAGTCATGTGCGGCATGCCAGGAGAACAGGAACAGTCCTCCAGCAGCCCCACTACATCCCTGGGAAGTTCCAGATAAACCATGGAGAAGAATTCACATTGACTACGCAGGTCCATGGATGGGAAGAAAGTTGAGGTCAACATTTGACTTAATACATCCAGACTTCAGAAACAAAGTGCATGATAAACAAGAGAAACAAAAAGGTTATCATGACATGCATGCTAGAGAGAGAATACTGAGAGAAGGAGACGTGGTCTACACCCGCAACTTTGGCTCAGGACCAGCCTGGGTACCAGGAGAAATAACAGAAAAAACAGGCCCTGTGTCATTCAAGGTGACATTAGGTCATGGACAAGTGGTGAGGCGACACATCGACCAAGTTCATGGTAGGAGCTCCATTCCCCTGCCGATGGCACCAGAGGTGTTGTCTGACACCCATCCTGAGGAGAGCATCAACGAACCACCACTTCAGGTGAAACCTGAGGTAACCGTCTCTGCAGATTCTACGGGCAGCACTGCAGCAGCCGAAACAGTGGAGCAGTCTGAGTCTTCACCTGCAGTTGGCTCACCCGCCGTGAGAAGATCTCAGCGAGCTAGGAGAGCTCCAGACTACTTGAAGGACTATACTTAGTCAGTAGTGAGTTCCCCAGCCACAGGACAAGAATGCGTCCTGGAACCTCACTGGGATGCGGTAGTCAAACCAATTCCCCAGTTAGACTGTTATGTGTGTTATACATGTGAAAAAAAAAAAAAAAAAAAAAAAAAAAAAAAAAAAAAAAGAAAGAAAGAAATTATGTGTATGACACATGTGTTTAAGAAATTAAAAAGTAACTGTGATAGTTCAGGGTTAAATGGGAGTTCCAGGATGTCTAGTAATTGGCTAGTGTAAGTAAGAGTAGTTTAATCTAGAGGGGAGGGATGTGGTAGACTGCAAGTCTAAAATAGAACATTACTGGCACATGCCTCTAGGGGGAACTACCTGTATTGTTCAGCACTACTATGAAGGGGACACATTAGAATAAGAGTGTGAAAACCCCGCGCAGAATCCATGTTCAGTCTTATATGTGTGTTGCAGAATAAATGGCAGAGTTAGCCAAAGAAATAACTCAAGTGTGATCATTGCTACACGGTAGGATATCACAGCTGGCATGTGTAGATACTTTTTTGCCATCTTGTAAAGGTTTGAGTATATGGTTTTGTGTGTTGCCCACTAATTGCCCAGCCAGTACTAGCCATATACTCATAAGGATCATCATTGTATATAAAGTTATCTAAGCATTTTTCCTTTCCTTTCCTGGGTAACTCCTTTTTCTGTTATGCTGTGTGTATTTCTGTTGGTTGGGTTGTCTGTGTCATGCTGCTGTTACACTTTAATTTCCCAGTTTTGGATCAATAAAGTACATCTATCTTCCAGTGTTTGTGTGAATGAGTGTGTATGCATGTATCTGTGTAATATTTAGTAAATGTAATGTGTTTTTGTTTAATGCTACTGAACCTAATTCTAACTTGTATAATACTCTCCCTGACTTATATTCAAATGCCCAACCCTCTCAAACTTCCCGCAAGCCCTCGAGTCTTTTTGATTTTGTATACTTTATTGATCCCCAGAGGGGAAATTGAGGGCATCCACCTGGATGGATGAAGCAGCCAAGGTACGGCGCTATCCCTTAACCATTCACACACACATTCACACCTAGGGCCATTATCGTCGGCCTCCGTCGGTCTATGATGACCATGGAAGAGAATCCTAAATGTCTACTCCGCTGGAACAGCACTGCCTGTGGCTGAACAGGCCGATGTGCGAATGGCAGTCCCTGTCGCACAGGTCGCACTTGTGGGTGGTCTCCGTGCTGCTGGGTCTATGGCGGTTCTTCCTGCGGGTCCTTTTTTCATCTGCTGCAGCAGTCAGTCTCTCTTCGCCTGCCTTGAGCTGTCTGGTCAGGGTGCCTCTCCATTTGGAGCGGTCCGTTGCAAGGTCCTCCCAGCGCTCTGTGTTGATCTCCAGGGTCTTCATGTCTCTCTTGCAGACGTCTCTAAAGCGCAGCTGTGGGCGGCCAACGTCTCTCCTGCCAGTCGCCAGTTCTCCGTAGAGGACGTCTGGGGATACTGCCATCCTCCATACGGTGAACGTGGCCTAGCCAGCGGAGCCAGCGCTGCCTGAGTAGAGTAAACATGGAGGGAAGGCCGGCGCGGGACAGAACTTCTGTGTTGGGAACTTTGTCCTGCCAGGATATGTCCAGCATGTGGCGAATGCAGCACAAGTGGAAGGAGTTCAGTCTCTTTTCCTGCCGGGCGTATGTTGTCCACGTCTCACTCCCATACAGCAGTGTGCTGATGATGCAGGCGTTGTACACTGCCATCTTCGTCTTGACAGAGAGTTTGGGATTCTTCCACACTCGTGTGGTGAGGCAAGCGAGTGTGAAGGCTGATTTTCCAATCCTCTTGTCGATCTCTGTATCAAGGGAGAGGTTGTTGCTGATCGTGGACCCCAGGTACGTGAACTGATTCACGACCTCCAGCTCGTAGTCGTCGATGGTGATGGTTGGTGGTGCTTCCGTGCCTTGCGCCAAGACGTTAGTCTTCTTCAGGCTGATGGTAAGCCCGAAGTCCTTGCATGCCTGGGAGAAGCGGTCCATCAGGGTCTGAAGCTCCTGCTGTGTGTGGGTTGTGACTGCAGCATCGTCTGCGAACAGCATGTCTCTGATTAGAGCCTCGCGTACTTTGGTTCTGGCTTTCAGGCGGGTGAGGTTGAAAAGCCTGCCGTCAGATCTTGTGTGCAGGTAGATTCCCTCTGTTGCTGTGCTGAAGGCATGCCTCAGGAGCATAGCAAAGAAAATCCCAAAGAGGATTGGCGCAAGTACACAGCCCTGTTTCACTCCGCTGCATATGTTGAATGGCTCTGAGACGTTGCCGTCGTGCTGCACTATCCCCTGCATGTTGGTGTGAAACGATTCGATGAGGCTTTGCAACTTTGGTGGGCATCCTATCTTTGGCAGGATCTTGAAAAGGCCCTCTCTGCTGACCAGATCGAACTCTTTGGTGAGGTCGATGAAGGCGACGTACAGGGGCATGTTCTGTTCTCTGCATTTCTCCTGGAGTTGGCGGATGGAGAATATCATGTCTACCGTCAATCGCTCAGCGCGGAAGCCACACTGAGACTCGGGCTAGACACATTTGGCAAGCTTCTGTAGACGAACGAGAACAACTCGTGCGTAGACTTTGCCAACAACGCTGAGGAGGGAGATGCCTCTGTAGTTGTTGCAGTCGCTTCTCTCCCCTTTGTTTTTGTAGAGGGTGATGATCTTGGCGTCCCTCATGTCCTGCGGTATGGCACCTTCTTTCCAACACTGGCAGAGGACGTCATGCAATGGCAGCAGTAGGGTGGTCTTGCAGTGTTTGATCAGGTCGGGGGGTATACCGTCGTTGCCGGGTGCCTTGCCAGCGGCCAAGCTATCGATGGCCTTGCTGAGTTCGTCGATGGTTGGCTCGGTGTCAAGTTCGCCCATGGATGGCAGGCAGTCGATGGCATCAAGGGCTGACGGTGTCACGGTGTTCTGTCTGGAGTAGAGGTCGGAGTAGTGTTCCACCCATCTCTCCATCTGCTTGTTCTTTTCTGTGATCATCTCCCCAGTGGAGGATTTGAGGGGGGCCGTCTTGCTCTGAGCCGGACCAAGTGCTTTCTTGATGCCATCGTACATACCACGGATGTTCCCTGTTATGGCAGCGGTTTGAATGTCTTGGCTGAGCTGAGTCCAGTACTCGTTGGCACAGCGCCGAGCAGTCTGCTGAACTTTGCTTCTTGCAGCCCTGAGAATCTGGAGATTCTTCTCATTTGGGTACTTCTTGTACTCAGCAAGTGCTGAGTGCTTGGCTTCAATGACGGGGGTCATCTCGGTCAACTTGGCATCAAACCAGTCCTGTGACTTCGAGGTCTTCCTCCCAAAGGTAGCCAAGGCTGTACGGTGGATGGTGTTTCACAGCTCTTCCCACTTCTGCTTTGCAGATTCTCCTTCTTGTGGTACACCAAGTTCCTTCTCAAAGGTGGAGGCAAACTGCTCAACAAGTTCTGGTTGAGCCATCTTGCTGGTGTCAATCCATGCCTTTCTAGGCTGTCTAGCATGATGGAATTTCTTCAGCTGCAGCTTGACCTTGCAACACACCAATGAATGGTCTGTGTCGTAATCTGCACTCTGGAACGAATGGGTGATTAGCACGTTCTTCAGTGAGGTGCGCCTGGTCAGGATCAAGTCCAGCTGGTGCCAGTGCTTTGAGCACGGATGTCGCCAGGAAACCTTGTGTTGGGGCTTGGTCTTGAAGAACGAGTTTGTGATGCGCAGATCATGATATGTGCAGAACTCGAGCAGCCGCTGTCCGTTGTCATTCATTCTGCCCACGCCAAATGGTCCAAGACAGGAGGGCCAGGAGTCGTGGTCAGCACCCACTCTGGCATTGAAGTCTCCAAGGAGAATGAGTTGTTCAGAGTTGGGGATTATCCTGACAGTTGTTGCGAGATTCTCATAGAACTCGTGTTTTGCCTCTGGTGTGGCTGTCAGTGTTGGAGCATACACACTGGCAAGGGTGACTGGGCCTTGAGTGGTGTTGAGGCGGAGGGTGAGGAGTCGTGTAGAGCCAGTGCTGCCCGGTTCCACCATCTTCAGCAAGGTGTTCTTCACTGCGAAGCCCACTCCGTGTTCCCTGTGTTCGTCACTGCCTTTTCCCTGCCAGTAGAATGTGTAGTCCTTCTCTCTCAGTGTGCCTGCGTCAGCAAACCGTGTTTCCTGGAGTGTGGCGATATCCACTCCCAGTCTCTTCAGCTCATTATTGATGATGGCAGTCTTCCTGGTGTCGTTGATGTCCTTGAGGTTATCAGCGAGTCCTGTCATCATAGTGCGGATGTTCCAAGTTCCCAGTTTTAGAGTTGGTCTCTTTTGTTTTTTTGTCTTGCCTGGTGCGAAGGTTCTCAGCCTGCTGTTCGGACTTCTCCTCATCCCCATACACCCAATGAGGAAAGCAAGCTGTGGCGGGACAACACCTTATTGGCTGGGGGCTGCCCAGCTTGAGGCGGGCGGTAGCTGTCCAGTGAGATCCGATGAGCCCTCCCACCGTCGGGAACAACCCCTGGCGCCGCGCTCTACGCCAATTGAGCGGTGGCTTATAACCGGTAACTGTTGCTCCCCGTGTTTTGTCTACGCCAAAGGCGAAGCTGGAGTGTCCTCTCCAGTGATCCGGTGTTCTACCTTCCAGCATTGGGCGTTGGTGGATTCAAGCCTGGGCAGGAAGATATGGAGGACAAGATGTTGCCCATGCAGCATGTCTCCCCTCTCCACGTCACTGATGAATCCAAAGGAACAGCAGGGCTGCTACAGTTTGGCACCAGCGAAGTCGCAGGAGCTGCCAGAATGATGTTGAGAACAACAGAGAACTGCCTTAGGGGCTCCGACTCCGGATTTTTTCTCAGGGTTGACTCCCGAAGCCTTTCCCGTGACCGGGTGTGCCGCAAGGCAGCGGAGGTTTGAAATCAGGGTTTACCTTCCCCTAGATAGGCTACCTTCCCAGGTTGACGAGCCACCATCTACCCGAAGCATCTGGTTTTAAGGCGCCAGAGATCCGCCCTCGCCCCTTCTCCTATTAGTAAAAGCAGTTCCACCGGGCTTAGAGACTAAACCACACGGGCAGGCTAGGAGTTGGACTTAGTTGTCAGAGGCTTTTCGAGACACACGCCATAAGAAGCATTTTATAAGCACTGGGAGCTTAACCCCAGTGCCGCTCCTGGCTATGACAGCCACTATAGAGTCTCCAATTAACCTAACCTGCATATTTTCTTTGTCTTCTTTGTCTTTGGGTTTTAATGGCAGCTTACATCCAAATTGTTGCACTACTGCCAAGAGCCCTCAAGTCACATGATGTGACCGACATAACGAGGCCTTGCTTGCTATGGTCACATGATTGTGGGCTTGCTGAAACAGCGCTCGATACCCAGCTCATGACAGTTCTGCGTTATATTGCTTGAATCAGTGTCGAGTCGGTGGTGTTGAGCGTTACACCACTAGTCTCTGCACACAGGTTGATGGTGGAAGGTCTCCAGAGTTTGCTGGTCAGCGCCGCTCGGCGAAAAGGCTTGCTACATGCTGGTGTGTTTTTAGCTTAGCTTTTGCTAACACTACTCAGAGATATGTGTTGGTCAGCGTGTTCGAGTGTTGATTTTTTTCGTGCAGCGCTTCTTGAAGATTGTTTGTTATGTCAAGGTTTTCCATTCCATCTTTGTTATAAAATCCAAAAAAGGCCCGGCATTTTAGGGTGCCATCACACCTTTAGGCTTTAGTGCATTTCAATCGAACTCAAGTTTGTTTTCTCAGTTAGTGCAGTTTGTTTTGTCTGGTGAGAACATGGTAATTGCACTCAGGTGCACACTAAACCATCCGTACCGAGACCACCTGAAAGAGGTGGTCACAATTCTAATGGTGGACAAATGCGGCACTCTGATCCAGTACTAACTAACTACTAACTACTAACTAACCTGCACTTATATAGCGCTTTTCTAGTCACAAAGACCACTCAAAGCGCTTTCACTAGTACTAACCCTCTATTCTAAGGGCCTATAGGAAACAGATATCTAGGGACAATTTAGAACAACCAATTAACCTAACATGCATGTCTTTGGATTGTGGGAGGAAACCGGAGCCCCCGGAGTAAACCCACACAGCACAGGGAGAACATGCAAACTCCATACAGAAAGGTTCCAACCCCTGCCAGCCTGGGGATTCGAACCAGGAACCTTCTAGCTGTAAGGCAACAGTGCTAACCACTGCACCACCGTGCTGCCCAGTACCTTCAAGTGAGAAATCGACTGTACTAAAACAGGACCAGTGGCAAATGGTAAAACATTTTATGTCACAGTACCTACCTTCACTACTTCACTACAAAGTGAAATAGACCAAAAGATCCCAGGAAAATACTCTGTGGACTGACAAGAGAAAAGTTGAACATTTTGGAAGGTGTGTGTCCCATTATATCCAGCATAAAAGTAACACAGCATTTCAGAAAAGGAACATCATACCAACAGTAAAATATGGTGGCAGTAGTGTGACGGTCTGGGACTGTTTTGCTGCTTCAGGACCTGGAAGACTTGCTGTGGTAAATGGGACCATGAATTCTGCTGTCTACCAAAAAATCTTGAAAGAGAATGTCTGGCCATCTGTTCGCGACCTCAAGCTGAAGCACACTTGGATTCTGCGGCAGGACAATGATCCAAAACACACCAGCAAGTCCACATCTGAATGACTTAAGAAAAACAAAATGAAGACTTTGGAGAGACCTAGTCAAAGACCTGACCTGAATCTGATTGAGATGCTGTGGCATGACCTTAAAAAGACTGTTCATGCTCAAAAACCCTCCAATGTGGCTGAATTACAACAATTCTGCAAAGATGAGTGGGACAATATTCCTCCACAGTGCTGTAAAAGACTCATTGCCAGTTTTTTACAAATGCTTGATTGCAGTTGTTGCTGCTAAGGGTGGCCCAACCAGCTATTAGGTTTAGGGGGCAATCACTTTTTCACACAGGGCCATGTAGGTTTGGATTTTTTTACACTTTATAATAAACACCTTCATTTAAAAATTGCATTTTGTGTTTACTTGTGTTATCTTTGTCTAATATTTAAATTTGTTTGATGATCTGAAACACTTAAGTGTGACAAACATACAAAAAATGAAAAATCAGGAAGGGGGCAAACACTTTTTCACACCATTGTATATGCACGTATGTAATAAATGAAAACCAGAGCGATGAAAACCCCCCATAGATTATGTTACAATTTGTATTATTTTCTCCCCAGAAATGCATAAATACACAGTGTCATGTTCGAGGTCGTCACCCCGAGCATGACTTGTGGCTGTTGGGTTTAATTATTGCTTATTAATTCCAGCTGACGGATTGAGCCTTGCTCTCCGTCAGTCCCACAGCCACACCTCCTCCTCTTACAGGCATTCACCAGTTTTCTGTTCACCACATACACACTCACACACTCATGCACACACACACACACACACACACACACACACACACACACACACACAAGCACGTGGTTCAATCAGTCACGCTCCTGCCACTTCACAGCTGTGTCCACTTGCTCCCATTTTGGCTGGGGTATTAATAGAGCTAGGTGCGATCAGTTGTTGTGGCAGCTTAGCCAAATGTCAACACTGGACTTCCTGGCTCGCGTCAGTTGGCCTCTTCCTTGGACTGAACTGTGTTGTTCCTCAGAGCCTTTCCACTCCAACATAACTGTAAGTCTTTCCTCATTTTTGCCTTTCCTCTCTGCTCCAACCCTGCCTGGAGCGCGTTGGGCAGTTAATCCCAGCCAACGAAGCTGTAGCCCAGGGGTGGGCAAACTTTTTGGCTCAGGGGCCCCACTGACTTTTAAAATTTGACAGACGGGCTGGGCCAGCACCAGATGCATATCAAAGCATATCATATCATATCAGCATATCAAAGATAAACATAAAAATGGCATTACAGTGTTAATACTTACATTCACTTTTAGTGGGAGCAGTGTTGTTGATCACCCTTTTTTGCCAGTGCGTCGAAGTCTGTTGTTAGTTTTGTTGTGGCAGTTCTCAAAACAGATCTGAGGTGTTCATCACTCAACTGAGATCTGTGGGGTGCTTTGTTGGTGTTCATCACACTAAAAGTCTGTTCACAGACATACGTAGATCCAAACAACACTAGCATCCTCTGTGCCATCTTCTGGATGTTTGGAAATTTTGCTGGGCTTAATGAAGTGTAAAACTCATCCAGTTTAAGAGAGTGGAACTTCTCCTTCAAGATGGTGTCACATTGGAAATCAATCAGTTCCAACTGCAACTCATGTGGCACCGTTTCAGGATCTTGTGTGAAGGGACATGACACCAGCTGAAGTGACTTGTCAATTTCTCCAAAATCAGAGAACCAACGGCAGAATTCTCCATGCAGGTCATCCAATGATTTCCTGTATTTTTTTCACATGTCGAGGGGCCTCTTTCAGTGTAGCCAGCGTGGGGAAATGAATGAATGACTCGTTTGATATTTGCTTTGAGAATAAAGCTAGCTTGATTTTGAAGGCTCTGACGTTTGTGTACATTTCATGCACAAACTGGTCTTTCCCTTGTAGCTTTGCATTCAGCTCATTCATGTGTGCCAGTATGTCCACAGCAAAAGCTAAATCACAAAGCCAATCGGTATCACTCAGCTCAGGAAAATCGTCAGCTTTCTCAAGTTGCTCCAAGAATGAGATAATCTCCTGTTTCATCTCCCACACTTGTTGACATACTTTCCCCAAACTTAACCAGCGGACATTGGAATGGTAAAGCAAGTCCTGGTGATCGGCGTCAGTCTCTTCAAGAAACTTAATAAACTGACGATGCTGAAGTCCCCTCGCTCAAATAAAGTTAACGAGCTTTACAACTGGCTTCACTACGTGGTCAAGCTGCAATACGGATTTACACAGTGCTTCCTGGTGGATTATGCAGTGTAAGAAAATTACCTCCTGTTCGGGGTTGTCCTCTTTCACCCTCTCCTGGATTCTTTTGAGCAACCTGAAGTTTTTTCCTGTCAGATTTGGCAGTCCATCTGTGGTAACATTGGCGAGCTTACTCCAAGGTAGCTTGTGCCTCATGATGACCCCCGACACGCCGTTATACAAGTCCTCTCCCCACGTTTCCCTTTTAGGGATTCCATGGCCAAAAACTCCTCCGTTATCTCAAAATTGTCATTAATCCCTCTGATGAAAATTAAAAGCTGATTGGTGTCCTTAATGTCATTACTTTCATCCAGTGCCAAGGAATATAATGTAAATAATGCCACTTTTTTGTTTAGCTTGCTAGCTAAGTCTTCATCAATCAGCTCAACACGGCGAGTCACTGTCCTGCGTGATAAGCTAATTTTTTCAAATTTGTTTTTGCTCTCAGGACACAAGATACCTGCTGTCTCTACCATGCACTCTTTGAGAAACTCCCCTTGAGAGAAAGGCTTACTGGTCTTTGCTAATTTGAATGCCAGCAAATAACTTGCCTTCGTGCTTGATTCTTGGATGGCAGTTTGTCAGATAAAGGTGTTTTGCTGAGCTTGCGATTTAGCTACCAACCTCTGAGCAGTAGCCGTCCGTTCTTGCGTTGACTGGTTGTTAGCGTAATTAGCATGCTTGGTGGAAAAGTGACGACTGACGTTGTATTCCTTTAAAACTGTTGTGGAGTGTGTCAAATAAGAGGCTGACTCATGGCAGACGGTTTATTACACACTTCACATCTCTCAAGCACAGAACAGACTGACTCATTTCAGCAGGCACTCTCTTTTTACCCAAATCTCTCCTCACAAGTTTCATGGCATTTCTCCACACACGACATTTGCATTACACTGCATTCAAACCCCTACGTCCTTGACTCCTTCCTGCTATCTCGCCAGGAACCTCCTGAGCATTGTTCTCCCATGCTTATCCACTGTCTCTTGTCTGAGATGCTAAATAATCTGACTCCCCCAAGGTGCTACACCCCCCCCCCCCCCCCAGCATCTTAGAACAATAGAACATCAGTCCACAAGCTGTTTCGGCTTCCGTCTCCTCCCATATCTGCTGTAACTGAGGTTTACTGCCTCCGTGGCGCTGCTGTGCCGGTGGGGGGCTGCTAGGAGTGTGTCTGACTGCGGGTGGGCCGTGACGAGGGGGGGGAGCCACTTCGGTCTGTCCGTGTGGCTGCTCTGGTGAATCGTTTCCCTGGGGAGCTCTCCGTGGGGGTCTTCCACGCCGAGGGGCCCGAGCCAACAGCACTTACTCGTCCGCCACAACGAAAGCGGGTTTGAGTCTGTCTATGCCAATTTTTTCCCGCCTACGCCCCAAGTCTAGCAAAAAATGCTTATCCTGTGGGCTATATTAATCATATATTCCATAACCTACATATGTTGAAGCATGTGGAAATGTTTGGTAATTACATATGTAAAGCAACTTCACACCTCTGAAAGGACAAAGGCTCTCAACCGCCAAGTGAAGAACAAAGACGTTCCCAGACACTGCGGTGGAGACCGGAGGAGCTACCCTCACCCCCTGGGCGAGGAGAGGAAATACCAAGACAATGGGGGGATTAAGATAATGAGGGATGTCAGCCTTTGTTATGCATGTCTTTTGTTATGTGCAAGTATAAAATCAGTGAGCCGGAGATATTCGGTCTCTTTTCCTTCTGCTACCTCTGCACTAGAATGAGACTTGTTAGGAGAGCTGATAAGTAAACTTTGGTTTATATATCAAATCGCCTCATCATTTCAAGCTCTTCTACACTGGTGACCCCTGACGCGAGTATGGACCTGAGGCGTTCCCCCGCAATCGACTCATCTGTGGCGACCCAGGCAGACGTCAGCGCCCACGCAGACAGGGGAACAGATGGACGTCTTTCCCCCCCGGCAGAAGGGATTGAGAGGGCTCAACCGAGCACCAGCACCGCTGTGAGAGCCGAAGGAAGGCACTCTCACCCTGCGGACACAGCAGTGATGGTATACACGAATGCCGTCACTGTCAAGCTGCCAGACTTCTGGCAAGAAGACCCCGCCTCGTGGTTTCAGCAAGCTGAAGCCCAGTTTACACTGGCGGGCATCACAGCTGACGATACCAAATTCTATCATATCGTCTCCAAACTCGATGCCGTCACTTCGAGGTGTGTGCGGAGCATGATTCGGCGGCCGCTGGCCCAAGACAAATATGAAATGCTGAAAGCAACCATCGTGGCAAATTACGTCCCCTCAGCTGAAGAGAGAGCCGAGAAGATCCTGGCGGTCTACGGTCACAGAGGGTGCAAACCTAAAGCCCTCATGGAGGATTTGCTGCAGCATAAAGAAGAAGACAATGACAACTTCCTCCTCCAATTCATATTCCTCAGCACGCTGCCGCCACACATGAGAGGGACACTCGCCAACATGAGATGCAGCACCCAGCAAGACTTCCGCGTGCTCGCCAACGAAGCTCAACGGCTCGTCAACGCCTGCAAGGAGCAGACACCCACAGCAGCATCCGCAGACCTCAACGCTGATGCCCAGAACCACGAAGAGCCACAACCCACTGAGCAGATCCAGCCCGCGGTGACAGCGACACGGCCAAAACGTAACAGACGGAGCGACGTCTGTTATTATCACCACCGTTTCGCCGAGAAGGCTCACAAATGTGTTCCCCCCTGCAAATTTAAACGCCAAAGCCGAGAGCCGTTAACGGCAGCGGTTCTCGGCGAGAAGAATAAGCTGTTGTATGTGACGGATGGACACACCGGCAAGCAGTTCCTCATCGACACAGGAGCTCAGCTGAGTTTCGTCACGCCCTCCCATGCAGATCGAGCCATGGGCACCCGGGGCAACAGAGCGGTGGCAGCCAACGGCTCTAACATTGACACTTTCGGCGAAAAGAGCCTGCACCTCCACATCCACGGCCGCAACTACAGATGGACATTTGTTGTAGCGGCGGTGAGGTTTAACTTGTTAGGCGCAGATTTTTTGTGTGCACATGGGTTATTAGTGGATCTAGCAAATAGGCGCTTGGTTAATGCACTGTCCTTTGCTTCTATTCCATGCTCAGCTCGAGTTTCTCCACCACCTGTGCAGGCTAACGTCACCACGGCAGGAGGTAAGTTTGAGCAACTCCTCACCCAATTTCCAGCACTCACAATTCCCAAATTCTCAGCCACTGTGGCTAAACACGGGGTTGAACACTTTATTCCCACAACGGGCCCACCCGTATTTGCCAAAGCTCGCCGCTTAGACGCAGCCAAGCTCAACATAGCACGGGACGAGTTTACGACCCTTGAAAAATTGGGCATTGTTAGACGCTCGAAGAGCCCTTGGGCCTCACCACTTCACATGGTTCCGAAATCCGACGGTTCTTGGAGACCGTGCGGAGATTACTGCAGATTAAACAATGCTACAGCACATGACCGCTACCCAATTCCTCACATTCAAGATTTTTCACTACATCTGGCGGGTGCGCGCATTTTTTCAAAAATAGACTTAGTCCGCGGTTATCATCAAGTCCCAGTCCGAGCGGAGGACATTCCTAAAACAGCTGTAATAACCCCTTTTCGCCTTTTTGAATTTCTGCGAATGCCTTTCGGCCTCAAAGGCGCTGCTCAAACTTTTCAACGAATGATGGACGCGGTCTTACGCGACCTTCCTTTTGTCTTTGTCTACCTCGACGACATGCTGGTAGCCAGCTCGTCTGAGGAAGAACACGAGCAGCACCTCACTACGGTTTTTCAGAGACTAGAAGAGCACGGGCTAATAATCAATCCAGCCAAATGCAAATTCGGCGTGTCACAAATTGATTTTTTAGGACACAAAGTCTCTCCGAAGGGGGCAGTTCCACTTCCAGACAAAGTTCACGCGATAAAAAGTTTCCCACGGCCACAGACGGTCAAATCGCTACAAGAATTTTTAGGAATGGTTCATTTTTACAACCGTTTCCTCCCCCACGCAGCTCAGCTCATGCAGCCCCTATATGACGCGCTCAAAAAAAAGAAAGCTTCCAACGCGGTCGAATGGACCCCGGAGCGCGAACACGCCTTCGCGGAAGTAAAGAGCGCTCTAGCTAACGCCACATTGTTAGTTCACCCAGATCCCTCGGCCCGCATCGCGCTAACCACAGACGCTTCGGACCTGACTATAGGGGCAGTTGTAGAACAACATGTCAGCGGGATCTGGCAACCTTTAGCATTCTTTAGCAAATCGCTAAACCAAACTGAGCGTAAATACAGCACTTTTGACAGGGAGCTGCTAGCACTTCATTTATCCATCCGCCACTTCCAGTTCTGGTTAGAAGGGCGGAGTTTCACGGCTTTTGTAGACCATAAACCGCTCACCTTTGCTATGGCTAAAATTTCAGAACCATGGTCAGGCAGGCAACAAAGACAGCTGGCTGCAATTTCAGAGTTCACCACAGACATTCGACACGTGGCAGGCAAACTTAACGTGGTAGCAGACTGCCTCTCTCGCGCTGTGACATCACCAGAGCGCGAGGAGACAGATTATACTGCCTCAGCAGCAGAACTCTTCACTAACGTAGACACATACGCAGCACCTATCCATGCAGGGATAGATTATGTAGCCATGGCAGAGGAACAAAGCAGTGACGCGGACGTGCGCGCATTCCTGTATGGACCAACAGGGTTAAGGCTGGAGAAAAAGGGTTTACGCGACGGCGTGCCCCCCCTAATATGCGATGTTTCAACCGGCCGACCTCGCCCGTTAGTACCAGCTACATGGCGCCGCCGTATTTTCGACGCAATTCACTCCCTTGCGCACCCAGGTGTGCGCGCCTCGGTTAAAATGGTCGCCGAAAAGTTTGTGTGGCCAGGCCTGCGCAAAAACGTAAAAGAATGGGCAAAAACTTGCATTTCCTGTCAGCGCGCCAAAATACACAGACACACAAAAGCCCCTCTGGAGCCTTTTCCAATCCCTGCTAGAAGGTTCGACCACGTTCATGTCGACCTCGTGGGGCCACTACCTTCCTCCCAAGGTTTCACACACCTGTTAACAATGATAGACCGCACCACACGCTGGCCAGAGGCAGTCCCTCTAGTGGCAACCACAGCGGAGGAAGTCGCTCGCGTCTTTTTGACAAACTGGGTAGCACGTTTCGGCGTCCCATCGGACATCACGTCCGATAGGGGGCCTCAATTTGTCTCAGAGCTTTGGTCAGCCATGTCCAGCAGCTTAGGGGCAACAATTCACCGCACCACCGCTTATCACCCTCAGGCTAATGGGTTATGCAAGCGCTTTCACAGGTCTTTAAAGGCTGCCCTCAGAGCCTCACTAACGGATACAAATTGGGTAAATAAACTTCCCTGGGTTTTATTGGGGTTGCGTGCTGCGCCTAAAGAGGATCTAGACGCCTCCCCGGCAGAATTAGTTTTTGCACAACCTCTCAGGCTCCCAGGTGAATTTTTACCAGAGAACCCAGAGCCAGGGCATCTTCCAGTCCCAAGGTTTTTAGGCAGCAACGGACCGGACTCTCTCCCCGGTCCAGCTCATCACTCCTTTCCACGGGTTTTTGTCCCTCAAGCTTTAAAAAACGCTGAGTTCGTTTTTGTTAGGCATGAAGCTTTAAAACCAACTTTCCACCCAGCATACGATGGGCCATTCAGAGTGCTGGAACATGGTGATAAACACTTTGTGCTTGATTTTGGGGATAGAAAAGAAACATTGACAGACTTAAACCTGCCTTCTTGTTGAAAGACGAGCCTGCACAGTTGGCGAGAGCACCTCGGCGGGGTAGACCCCCCAAGGGAAAAGACTCAGCCCCCCTGCAGGGAACAATTAACCACTCTCCTTCCCACGCTGCAGATTCCTCACAAGAAGGTCCCAGCAGGACGCCTAAACGAACCCACAGCAGTTTTGGGAGAAGATTAAAACCCAGACAGCACAGGGACTGATGCAAACTACTCCACAATTGTTCACTAATTGTGCTGCAACAGTTTTGGACTGACTTATGATTTTACTATGCTGTTATGATTACCACTGAACTCTCTTAGGGGCATGGCTGCTGGAAAGTTTCTTCTGTGGCAAGAGATGTAACACTTAGTATGTCATAGTAATTATCTTAGACTGTAAACCTTTTTATTGTCCTTTCTTAGTCGTTTGGGGGGGGGGCTGTGGGCTATATTAATCATATATTCCATAACCTACATATGTTGAAGCATGTGGAAATGTTTGGTAATTACATATGTAAAGCAACTTCACACCTCTGAAAGGACAAAGGCTCTCAACCGCCAAGTGAAGAACAAAGACGTTCCCAGACACTGCGGTGGAGACCGAAGGAGCTACCCTCACCCCCTGGGCGAGGAGAGGAAATACCAAGACAATGGGGGGATTAAGATAATGAGGGATGTCAGCCTTTGTTATGCATGTCTTTTGTTATGTGCAAGTATAAAGTCAGTGAGCCGGAGATATTCGGTCTCTTTTCCTTCTGCTACCTCTGCACTAGAATGAGACTTGTTAGGAGAGCTGATAAATAAACTTTGGTTTATATATCAAATCGCCTCATCATTTCAAGCTCTTCTACAATCCCCTATTTCCAACACTCTGAACGGTCCATCATAGGGTGGGCGCAATGGAGGGCGGTGGGTGTCGTGTCTGACGAACACGAACTCCGCGTTCTTCAAAGTTTTAGGCACGAAAACGTGTGGAAAACTGTGGTGGGCAGGGCCCGGCAGCGTGCCTGTGTTTGCGCTACGCTGCAAAAGCTGAGACGGGCAGCTGTCCGGCACGGGATTATCTGGCAGAAATTCCCTGGGCAGCCGTAGGGGCTGCGCAAAAACAAGCTCTGCCGGGGAAGCTTCCAGATCCTCTTTCGGCGCGGAGCACAACCCCAATAAAGCCCACAGCAGCCTGTCTACCCAATTTGCATCCGTTAGTGAAGCCCTGAGAGCTGCTTTCAGTGATCTATGAAAACGCTCGCATAAACCATTGGCCTGTGGGTTGTATGTGGTTGTGCGGTGAATTGTAACACCCGGCTGCGGGCCATCGCGGACCAGAGTTCGGAAACAAATTGCGGGCCCCTGTCGGACGTAATGTCTGACTGGACTCCAAAACGCGCCACCCATGCTGTTAAAAAAGCACGTGCTATTTCCACGGACGTGGTTGCAGGACTGCTTCTGGCCAGCGCGTGGTGCGGTCCACTACTGTCAGGAGGTGCGTGCACCCTTGTGATGGCGGGAGGGGGCCCACGAGGTCCACGTGAACATGGTCGAACCTCTTAGCCGGGATACGAAACGGCTCCAAGGGAGCCTTCGTGTGTCTGTGTACCTTGGCTCGTTGGCACGCCACGCAGGCTGCAGCCCACTCCTTTACTTGTTTGCGTAGGTTCAGCCACACAAACTTCTCTCCCACCATTTTGACCGATGCGCGCACTCCTGGGTGCGCCAGAGTGTGAACCGACTCAAACACGTGGCGGCGCCACACAACCGGGACCACCGGACGCGGGCGTCCCGTGGAGACATCGCAGATTGGGGGGGGGGGGGCGCCATCTTGCAGCACCCTGCTCTCCAGCCTTAACCCTGTTGGTCCAGACTGGAGCGCGCGCACGTCTGCATCGCTAATCTGCTCCGCGGCCATGGCTGCGTAATCTATCCCCACACAGACCGGGGCCACCACGGCGCGCAAGAGGCAGTCCGCCACCACATTCAGTTTATCCGACACATGCTGAATATCGGTAGTAAACTCTGAGATCGCGGCCAGCTGTCTCTGCTGCCGGCCCGACCACAGTTCTGAAACCTTGGCCATCGCGAATGTTAGCGGCTTGTGGTCCACAAACGCGGTGAAGTTGCGCCCTTCCAGCCAGAACTGGAAGTGGCGTATGGCTAGGTGGAGAGCCAGCAACTCTGTGTCGAACGCGCTGTATTTACATTGGCTGTCACGCAAAGTTCTGCTGAAAAATGCGAGCGGCTGCCAAGCCCCGGCGACGTGCTGCTCCACAACAGCCCCTATGGCCACGTCTGAAGTGTCGGTGGTGAGCGCTATCCGGGCCGCCGGGTCCGGATGCGCCAGCAGTGCGGCGTTTGCCAGGGCTGCTTTAACTTCCGAGAACACCCGCTCTCGCTCCGGGGTCCATTCGACCCTATCCGCAGGTTTCTGTTTCTTGAGCGCGGCGTACAATGGTTGCATGAGCTGCGCCGCGCGGGGAAGGAAACGGTTATAATAGTTCACCATCCCCCAAAATTCCTGCAGCGCCCTGACCGTCTGGGGCCGGGGAAAATCCGCCATGGCGCGCACTTTGTCAGGCAGCGGGATTGCTCCTTCCAGAGAGACGCGGTGCCCCAAAAAATCAATCTGCGTCACGCCGAACTGGCATTTCGCCGGGTTGACTATTAACCTGTGCTCCTCCAACCTCCGGAAAACCGTCGTGAGGTGGGTTTTGTGTTCGTCTTCGGACACACTGGCTACCAGGATATCGTCCAGGTAGACGAACACGAACGGGAGATCGCGCAGCACTGCATCCATCATGTGCTGGAATGTCTGTGCCGCTCCTTTTAACCCGAATGGCATGTGCAGGAACTCGAATAGATCAAACGGACTTATTACCGCTGTTTTGGGTACGTCCTCCGCGCGCACTGGGACTTGGTGGTAACCGCGGACCAGGTCTATTTTAGAAAAAATGCGTGCTCCGGCGAGGTGAACGGAAAAATCCTGTATGCGGGGAATTAGGTAGCGGTCGTGCGCTGTGGCGTTGTTCAACCTGTGGAAATCACCGCACGGTTGCCACAATCCCTCAGCCTTAGGGACCATGTGTAGCGGGGATCCCCATGGGCTGTTCGAACACCTGATGATGCCCAACCTTTCCAGGTTGGCGAACTCCTCGCGCGCTATGGCCAGTTTAGCTGCGTCCAAGTGCCAAGGTCTTGCAAAAACGGGCAGCCCGGTGGTGGTGATAAAGTGCTCCACCCCGTGTTTAGCGATGGCTGCTGAAAACGTTGGGACCGTGAGTGCTGGGAACTGAGTGAGCAGTGTGTGGAACTTACCGCCTGTAGCTGTGATGTTGGCTTGTGCTGTTGGCCGGATCACTCGAGCTATACAGGGGAGAGAGTCAAAGGACAGTGCATTAACCAGGCGCCTGTTAGGAACATCAACCAGTAAACCATGTGCACACAGAAAATCAGCCCCCAGGATATGGTAATTCAGTGCTGCTACGACAAAAGTCCACTCATATGTATGGCCGTGTAGAGATAAGATCAGTGTCCTCTCACCAAAGGTCTTAATCTCTGAGCTGTTTGCTGCCAACATCTTGGGGCCGCTAGGTCCTGCCAGCCGGTCAGCGTAGGTCGGCAGGATGAAACTCTTCTGGGCTCCGGTGTCCATGAGGAAACGCCTCCCCGAGCGTGCATCCGTCAAGTAGAGCAGCTTGTTCTCTTCACCGAGGGTCGCAGCTGCTACCGACCGCCGGCCTCAGTGTTTTCCGGAGCGCTTGAATTGGCACGGTGGCGCACATCTGCGTGCATTCTCTCCGAAGCGGCGGTGGTAGAAGCAGAGCATGTCTCTCTGGCGCTCCTTGGCCCCCGCTGCTGCTACCGTCGGTGGCTCCTCGCCTCCTCTGGTCATCTTGCTGGGCTCTGCCGCTGCCGCGTTGACTGTGATCGCCCTGGTGGTGAGGATGATCCGGTCCGCCTCCTGGGCTAGCGCGCTGCCAGCAACAGCGAATTGGCCAGAACCACTCTCGCCACTGTTGGAAGGTTCCGGAGGAAAAGGTGGGCAAACAGAAAGTGCCCGTCGTCCATGCCCGTTAACGCCAGCATCTTCTCAATCAGGTCTACGGCCGAACCATCTCCTAACTCGGCCCGCGTCAGGAGCCTCTCTGCTCTCTCACATTCCGAGAGCGTGTAGCGCCGGGTCAGCGCAGCCTTGAGCGCCTCGTATTTAGATAGATAGATAGATAGATAGATAGATAGATAGATAGATAGATAGATAGATAGATAGATGTACTTTATTGATCCCAAACTGGGAAATTACAGTGTAACAGCAGCATGACAGTTGACAGCCAAACAACAGAAACACACACGACAGACAAAGGGATTACCCATGGAAAGTAAAAAGAAACTAACACGACTATAGAACCTATATACATCATAGCTTAATATATGATGATGACCCGTATAAACACATGAATCATCCCATTGTACAAAGAAGGACTATCAGGAGCAGAGTGAAATGTGATGTACCAGTTAGTCTGTAAGGTGCAGTGTGGCAGCATAGCTATGACCAGAATACAACATCATAGTGAGTTATTGTACAGTGAAATTGCATGTGGCAGGAAAGATTTCCTGTACCTGGCCGTTCGACAACGAAGCTGTAGTAGTCTACTGGAGAAAGTGCTTCGCTGCCTATCTAGTGTGTGGTGGAGGGGGTGATCAGGATTGTTCATGATGGATTGCAGTTTATTTAGTGTTCTCCTCTCCACCACTGTCTCAAAGGTCTCCGTTCTGAGACCAATTACAGAGCCAGCCCTCTTGATAATCTTGTCAAGTCTGTTGGTATCTCTGGCCCTGATACTGCTACCCCAACAGACCGCAGCAAAGAAGATGGCGCTGGCGACAACAATCTGGTAGAAAAGCTCCAGCGTCCTGCTGCACACGTTGAAGGATCTCAGTTTTCTCAGGAAATAGAGTCTGCTCATCCCCTTCTTGTGCGCAGCATCGGTGTTGGATCTCCAGTCCAACCCGTTGCTGATCCTGACACCCAGATTTGTTGCTGGCTGGAGGCTGATCGAGCAGGCTCACTACCTGCTGAGCTGTGCGGGCGTCCAGCGCTGCGACCACATGGTAGAATCTGGTGTCGTCTGCCGTTACTCCCCGGAGGGCGAACTGGGCCTCGGTGTGGTGGAACCAAGAGCGCGGGTTGTGCTGCCAGAAATCCGGTAGCTTGACTGAAACCACACACGCGTGGCTGGGGGTACCAGTCCGGGATGTCTGTGGGATGGCTGCCGCCTCGCTGGAGCTTCCTGACCGGGCCGGCTCCGGGGTTCTTGCCTCGTGTTCCATAATACGTCTTGGGTCACCAGTGTGGAGTGTGTCAAATAAGAGGCTGACTCATGGCAGACGGTTTATTACACACTTCACATCTCTCAAGCACAGAACAGACTGATTCATTTCAGCAGGCACTCTCTTTTTACCCAAATCTCTCCTCACAAGTTTCATGGCATTCCTCCACACACAACATGACATTTGCATTACACTGCATTCAACCCCCTACGTCCTTGACTCCTTCCTGCTATCTCGCCAGGAACCTCCTGAGCATTGTTCTCCCATGCTTATCCACTGTCTCTTGTCTGAGATTCTAAATAATCTGACTCCCCCAAGGTGCTACACTGTGACGATTTCTTGGCAAATAAGACATACTGAAGAGGATGATAAAATAAACGCAGCGTTGGATTTTTAAATAGCTTTATTATCACCCGCCTTCATCAGAACTTGGCTGCAGCCCATGGCTTGAGCAGGCTGCAGCTTCGTTCCTCCAGCTCTCAAAGAGGAGACAGTGTGTGTGTCTCGCAGCAGATGCAGAATCAGAGTGAGAGAATGAGAGGCAGATTTACAGCACAGTGCAGCATATATACTCAACTCAGACAATACATCAAAGGCATTCACAGCAGTCAATCTGGGCATTTGGCACTTGTTTTTTTTTTCTTGCCTTCTCATTGTTGCTCTGAGTGTTGCTATCCCTGTGCTGTTGCAATCCTGGAATTTCCCCGTTGTGGGACTAATAAAGGCTTATCTTACTCTTACATATCAGAGGTACAGACAGGATGCATGAACACAATGCATGGATGACACTTTAACCTCACAGCTGTAAACGCAGCATGCAGGGGAAAAAACCCAGGAGTGCGAGCTGACTGTCTCTGTGTTCTGTCTCTGTGTTGTGGGGGTTGAATCAGGCCGCTACACTGCTCCCCCCCAGAGGGCACGGTAGGGGACCGTGACCTCGATGTTCCAGTTTGGGCAGCGAGCAGGGAAAAGCTCTGTGCAGGAGGAGGGGGAGGGGGGGTAGCAAATGCTGACCGGGCACGGGAAAATCGTTCGAGTCGCGCCAAAAATGCTTGCTGCTCCGCGATGTCCCGTCTGAACATGCGGAGATCAGAAGAAGAAAAAAAACTAGTCTCTGACTCCTCTCGTGGCCATGAAGAAAACCAGGAGCGGCGGCAAGAAAAAAAAATAAAAGCAGAGGGACTGGCGTGTTGACTTTAGGGCAGACGTAACCCTACAGCCTCGGGAACCGCAAACAGCTGAATTCCCCTTGTGTGCCGTGGCTAAGACCATAAAATCCCGTGAGCAAGCTGTGGGCCTCAGGTGTACAAGCAAGCCTGAAGGGCCAGTGTGCAGCAGAAGGAAGGCGGTCGGAAAAGCCGTATTTGTCCCGTGCGTGGTGCGCCGTCCTCGTCACCCCCGGTTCGCGTGCCGGGGCTCCGTGCGTGGGTGGGCCCGCTGGAGAGGAAATCAGGGTCAGAAACTTGGAGATCGGCGCAGTCTGCGCCGAAAAACATCTCTGACGAGCCGTGGCTGCAGATTAGTCATGGTGCGTTCAGGTCCCCGTGTGCTCCGTCAGCCATGGGAGTCGCCCGCATGTGCTCTGATGTGGAGGAGCTGCGCGGCCGGTCCCGCGTGGATGTGCCGATCTCGGCGAGGGCGCGCCATGACGTTCTCTGCCGCTTACCCGGTCTTGGTTGATGTCCTGAGAGCAGCTCGCCCGCCGTGGGCTCTGCGCCGAGGCCTCCCTGAGGCAGCAGGGAGGGCAGACCAGTCAGGCCGCTGCGGCGGAGTATCCATGCCCGGGTGCTGCGTTCGCTGGCCGCTCGTTTTCTTCAGTCTCGGGCCGCCAGCGTGGCTGTTCAGATCAGAAGGCTGCGTTTGCACAAAACGTGTGCGTTCTTGGGGTCACCAGTGAAGAGGATGATAAAATAAAGGCAGCGTTGGATTTTTAAATAGCTTTATTATCACCCGCCTTCATCAGAACTCGGCTGCAGCCCATGGCTTGAGCAGGCTGCAGCTTCGTTCCTCCAGCTCTCAAAGAGGAGACAGTGTGTGTGTCTCGCAGCAGATGCAGAATCAGAGTGAGAGAATGAGAGGCAGATTTACAGCACAGTGCAGCATATATACTCAACTCAGACAATACATCAAAGGCATTCACAGCAGTCAATCTGGGCATTTGCATATCAGAGGTACAGACAGGATGCATGAACACAATGCATGGATGACACTTTAACCTCACAGCTGTAAACGCAGCATGCAGCGGAAAAAAACCCAGGAGTGCGAGCTGACTGTCTATGTGTTCTGTCTCTGTGTTGTGGGGGTTGAATCAGGCGGCTACAATACAGCCTTTGACCGGACTTCAGTGAAAGAGTATTTAGTTGTCCATTCCTTATTAAACACTCGACACTCGCTATCGACTTTTCTTTTCTTTGGGCTACTCATAGTTGCAAATGGGTTCTGCTGTCAGAGCAGCTGCAGAGTAATAACAAAGAGTAGCCCGGGCTCTGCAAAATCAAGTGTTTTGCTGTGCCTAAAGCGCCACCTGGTGGAATTACCAGGCATTACAGGACAAGGTCAAATGAATGCAGTCATAACTAGAAAAGCACTCGGAGAGCACAGACCTCCGCCAAGCGCCACAGTTCTCGCCATACAGTGTTTTACATCATAAATATTAATCCTACATTTATTGTGTGTACGTTTTCAGATTCCTTGACCATGAAAACATATGAGTAGCAATTGGATTCACATGGATAGGATTAGTGGTTCAGTAGTTATTCAGGAAAATCGCATTTCGCATAATGGCGGTTTTCCAGCTCACCACCAAAATGTAATCATCTGTAGGATACCCCATTTCTGACAATCTGTGAAAATTTCATGAAAATCCCTCCATAACGTTTTGAGTTATCTTGCTAACAAACTGACAGACAAACCAACACCAATGAAAACATAACCTCCTTGGCGGAGGTAATTATGATATGATATGATTTGGGCAATTATGTACCAATCTTTGGCGGGCCAGATTAAAAAGACCAACAGGCTGGATGTGGCCCACGGGCCGTAGTTTGCCCATCCCTGCGTGTAGCCGATTGTCTCGTCATGTCATAGTGACTGTTATTTGGACATTTTTGTATATTCACTCTTTTGTAAATAAACACGTTACATACTGCACTTTGGGCTTGCTGCTATTTTATCTGTTCGCTACAGTTTACGCAGCGAACATGACACACAGTAGTCATCCTCATTCCTGTATTTACCTTTCCTGTTCTCGCGGCAAAAAAATCTGACCAATAAGAACAGAGAACGTTCTGACATAAGTCTCGCGAGATTTAACGTGATGCAGTTTGGTCTGCATGAATTTTTTCCTGTCTGATAGGGGACCGAACCAAGGAGAAAATGATACAAAATAACAAACTTGTCAACTGATTTGGACCAAGTTAAATGAATTTAGGTGTGAAAGCACCCTGAGCTAACTTTTTGCTGCATTCAACTGCTTTCTAACTTTCAAAGCTGGCTGCAAATCTCACCAGACAAGATGTGACTTAACTTGACTGGGTGCTTGCTTCGCCCCATCTAGTGGACTGAAAATGCAATTGGTTGATTAATACCCAAGAGTATGCAACGTTACATGAATAAATAAATAAATAAATATATATATATATATATATATATATATATATATATATATATATATATATATACACACGAGGGTCATTCAATAAATAAGGTGAATTTTTGGTATAAGGACTTCTAATACAGATTTAAGCTTACTTTTTTTTAATTTTTTTTTTTTTGTTTTACTTCTTTTTCACATGGATTTAATTTCATTTGCAGATTCAAGAAAAACTTTGAGAGTTTTGGCGATTAACAAAGATGGCCGACCAAGAAGCATGCTCCAGGATTGAACAGCGGTCAGTTATCAAGTTTTTGGTTGCTGAAGGGTGCAAACCAGTTGAAATTCATAGGAGAATGTCAACTGTGTATGGTGCCACATGTTTCAGCCGAAAAAATGTCTACAAGTGGGCTAAATTGTTTAAAGAAGGACGGAGAAGTGTTGAGGATGAAGACAGGCCTGGGAGGCCTACAGAAGTGAGGTCTCCTGAGGTGATCGAATCAGTCAATGACCTCATTCAGTCTGACAGAAGAAGAACAGTGGATGACATTGCAAGGACTTTGAGCTTATCTGTTGGGACAGCACACAAAATTGTCCATGATGACCTTGGCTACTCGAAGGTCAGCTGCCGGTGGGTGCCAAAGATGCTTACTGCAGAGCACAAACAGAGGAGGGTCGAGTTGTCCCAGCAGTGTCTCCCCCGCTATGAGAAGGATGGTGATGAATTGCCCCTTCAGACTTTCACCTGTTTGGTCCCTTGAAAGCGTTCACGAGAGGCACGAAGTTTGAAAGTGACGATGAAGTCAAAAGTGTTGTGAGCGACTGGCTGAGACATCAGTCCAAAGATTTTTACGCTGAGGGAATACGGAAGCTTGTGCACAGATGGGAAAAGTGTGTGACATTGCTGGGAGACTACGTTGAAAAATTAAAAAAAAGTAAGCTTCTATCTGTATTAGAAGTCCTTATACCGAAAAATTCACCTTATTTATTGAATGACAGTATATAGTATATATATATATATATATATATATACTACCGTTCAAAAGTTTGGGGTCACTTAGAAATTTCCTTATTTTTGAAAGAAAAGCACTTTTTTTCAATGAAGATAACTTTAAACTAATCAGAAATACACTCTTGTAGCCACACATGTGACCTACTTTATGATTTACATAATGCCTCACATCTTAGATAAGATCAAAGGCAGAGTTTCCTTGGAGATAACAGGAAGCTGTGAAAGTGTTAGCTTTGGTATGCAGAGACGGCCTGGAGGATTCTTTGTGGGCCTAAGACTGTGGGGGTGATATTAAGGAATTAAAGAGGAGATGCATTGTTACTTGTGATTATAATGCAATGTGACTTGTGAGCTGTGAGAGTCCTGGGTATATAAGGGACGAGTTTTTTCTGTGATGTTCTCTTTTCTACTTTGCTCATGTTGGAGCGTGTAATAAACTGCCTTGAGATGAAACCTGCCTCATCATTATTCACTCCACACTGGTGACCCAAGACGTAGCATGCAGCAAGAAGAGAATTCCCCGGGGCCAGCCTCGTTGGGAGCCCCCAGCCAAGCGTACGCCGTTACGGTCCAGCTACCAGACTTTTGGCAGCACAACCCGCGCTCCTGGTTCCACTTGGTTGAGGCACAGTTTGCCCTCCGGGGAATAGCGGTAGATGACACGAAATTCTACCATGTGATCGCAAAGCTCGATAACCACACAGCACAACATGTGGAGAGCCTTCTGGAGCAGCCACCAGCCAGCGACAAATACGATGCATTGAAGGCTGCACTCATCCAGCACTACACCCTCTCGGTCGAGGAGAGAGCAGAGAGACTCCTGGTGCTGACCGAGTTGGGAGATGGCATGCCCATTGACCTGATGGAGAAGATGCTGAGGTTGAAAGGCTTGGACGATGACCACTTCATCTTTACCCACATTTTCCTCAAGACCCTACCGTCAGTGACGAGGGCGACCCTGGCCAGTTCGCCATTGTTGGCCCAGCGGGACTTCCGCACGCTGGCCCGGGAGGCGCATCGGATTTTCAACGCCAGCAAGCAGCGCGCGGCCACGGCGGCAGCGACGGAGCTCGGCGCGATGGCCGGAGATGGCAGGGAGCCAGGGACAGCAGTAGCAGAGCCACCGACGACAGTGGCGGCGGGGGCCAAGGAACACGGAGGAGACACCCTTTGTTTCTACCACCGCCGCATTGCAGAGAAGGCACGCAAATGTATACCACCGTGCCAGTTCAAGCGCTCGGGAAACGCCATGACCGGGGGGTCGGTAGCAGCTGCGACCCTCGGAGAGGAAAACAAGCTGCTCTACTTGACGGACGCACGCTCGAGGAGGCATTTCCTCGTGGACACAGGCGCCCAGCTGAGTTTCATCACGCCTTCCTCTGCTGACCGGCTGGCAGGTTCCAGCGGTCCCGAGATGGCAGCAGCGAACGGCTCGAGTATAAAGACCTTTGGTGAGAGAACTCTGCTTCTGTCTCTACATGGCCGTACATTTGAGTGGACTTTTGTCATAGCAGCATTGAATTTCAATATATTGGGGGCTGATTTTTTTGTGCTCACATGGTTTGTTGGTTGATGTCGCTAACAGGCGCCTGGTTAATGCACTTTCTTTTGACTCTATCCCCTGTACAGCTTGAGCAGCCCGGCCAACAGCACAAGCCAACGTCACAGCTGCAAGCGGTAAGTTCCACACACTGCTCACTCAGTTTCCAGCACTCACGGTTCCCACATTTTCAGCAGCCATCGCTAAGCACGGGGTGGAGCATTTTATTACCACCACCGGGCCGCCCGTTTTTGCAAAACCTCGGCGCTTGGACGCAGCTAAACTGGCCATAGCGCGCGAGGAGTTCACCAACCTGGAGAGGTTGGGCATCATCAGGCGTTCGAACAGCCCATGGGCTTCCCCGCTACACATGGTCCCGAAAGCTGACGGCTCGTGGCGACCTTGCGGGGATTTCTGCAGGATGAACAACGCCACAGCGCATGACCCCTACCCAATCCCTCATATCCAAGATTTTTCCATTCATTTGGCAGGGGCGCGCGTTTTTTCTAAAATAGACTTGGTCCGCGGTTACCACCAAGTTCCAGTGCGCACTGAGGACATACCCAAAACAGCGGTGGTAACTCCATTTGGCCTTTTCGAGTTTTTGCGCATGCCATTTGGGCTTAAAGGGGCTGCACAGACGTTCCAACGCATGATGGACGCCATGCTGCGCGATCTCCCTTTCGTGTTCGTCTACTTGGACGATATCTTGGTAGCCAGCGCGTCCGAAGACGAACACGAAAACCACCTCGCGGCAGTTTTCCGGAGGTTGGGAGATCACGGGTTAATAATCAACCCAGTGAAGTGTCAGTTCGGGGTGACGCAGATCGATTTTTTAGGACACCGCGTCTCCCCCGAAGGAGCAGTTCCGCTGCCTGACAAAGTAGGCGCGGTAGCAGATTTCCCCCAGCCGCAGACAGTCAGGGCGTTACAGGAGTTTTGGGGAATGGTGAATTTTTATAACCGTTTCCTCCCCCGCACAGCGCAGCTCATGCAACCGCTGTATGCCGCGCTCAAAAAACAGAAACCTGCGAATAAGATTGAGTGGTCCCCGGAGCAGGAGCGAGCGTTCTCGGAAGTCAATGCAGCCCTGGCAAACTCTGCGTTGTTGGCACATCCAGACCCAACGGCCCGCATAGCGCTCACCACTGACGCGTCAGATGTGGCCATAGGGGCGGTCGTGGAGCAGCATGTAGCTGGGGCTTGGCAGCCGCTCCCCTTTTTCAGCAGGAGCTTACACGATAGCGAATGTAAATACAGCGTGTTTGACAGGGAGTTGCTAGCTCTCCATTTGGCCATTCGCCACTTTCAGTTCTGGCTAGAAGGGCGCTGTTTCACCGTGTTCATTGACCACAAGCCACT